>VKOC01016212.1:0-38249 GCA_009364415.1 Spea multiplicata
ATATATATATATACACAGACCAGTTTGTATTTCTCCCCCCATTTCTCCCCATCTCTTACCTTATCTTCTGTCTTCCATCCAGTTGTGGGAGCCCGAGGGCTGGCACTTCAGACCTCGGCTTCCCTGCTCTCTAATCACTACGCGCCGGCTATTGATGCCGAGCGCCGGGACATGACGTCATCCCTGCGCTCGGCATCAATAGCCGGCGCGTAGTGATTAGAAAGCAGGAAAGCCGAGGTCTGAAGTGCCAGACCTGGGGCTTCCCTGCTCCCTCATCACTACGCGCCGGCAATTGATGCCGGGCGCCGGGACATGACGGCATCCCTGCGCTCGGCATCAGTAGCCGGCGAGCAGTGATTAGAGAGCAGGGAAGCCGAGGTCTGAAGTGCCAGACCTCGGGCTTCCCTGCTCCCTCATCACTACGCGCCGGCAATTGATGCCGGGCGCCGGGACATGACGGCATCCCTGCGCTCGGCATCAATAGCCGGCGCGTAGTGATTAAGAGATTGGTGGCTTCGCGGGAACCTCCGGCTTGGTAAGTACCCGGCGTATAAGACGACCCCCCACTTTTAAGAAGATTTTTGGGGGTTAAAAGTCGTCTTATACGCCGGAATATACGGTATATATATATATATACATTTTGCATGGGAACAGTAAATAAGAAAATAACTAAACAAAACACAGCAGAAGCGTTAAAATAGCCTCAGTCATAAAGTGTACATAAATGGAAAAAAAAACAGCCCAGAGGTTAAGAAATAAATGTTGCAAGTCCCACCTTTGATCTCAAATGCTGCCTGTCTGCCAGGCATGAGCATCACTCATCCTGCAATGCAGAGCTATGTGTGGGCTTGCTGACAGCATCTCTAGAGGTACATTGTCTAATATGACACATGCCACTAAAAACTCTAGAGGACGTGTTGGAGACATATCCATTTGATAAGGGTGATTTTGGGACTCGGTGATGTAATTCATTTTAGTAAAATTGGGACATATATATATATAACATATTAATATATTGTGCACATTTGTATTGACATATCAGAAATTCCTTCAGTCATGGCATCTCGGATCGGGCTTCGCATGCAGCTAATGAAGGAGCAGGCACAACAGGAGGAGCAGAGGGAGCGGATTCAGATGCAACATCAGCAGCATTTCCTGCAGCAGAATCACATGGTGCCACCAGCTGCCACTCCTGCAATCAGCACCCCGGCATCTTTCCAACCACCCCCGCCTGTCCCAGTAGAAGTCCTAAAGGTAATGCTACTTTTGATGCATTCATCATAAGACATGCGTTATCACTAATGAGTTTGATTTTTAGGTGTACATTCTGTCAACATTCATCATCAACATTTTCTTGAAGAACAAGGAGATTTATTTATATTCCATCTGTTGACTGCAACAGTCCATTAGTTTCCATGGTGATAAGAAGGTTGCACCAGAATCTGCTCTTTAATAACAGTTTAAAGGTTATTCTTTACTAATTTTCTTATCAAATGATGATAAACCTGTTCATGATTAAAAGGTAGACTCCGTACAATTTATTCTAAATTATTTTTATATTTCACTTTTTATGGTTTCTTCTGTTGTAAAAATATGACATTTTTACGAGGAAATAAAGTTCTACAAATTTTGAAATTTTGACTTAAATTATTTTAGCAAGCTAAAAACGGGATGGTTATAGCTGCGATTGATGGGTCCAACAACCTATGAGATTTTTTCCTTTTTTTTCATTCTGGCCAATCAGCAAGGTGAATGGACAAGAATTGGATGTAAGTGTGCTGATGCCATTTTAACAGACAGATGAGAGTTGAAGTGTTAGACCGTGAGAGTTAGTAGAGATTAATGCTCATTGCTCACCTACCATGCTACAATTTAATCCAGTAGTTTATTTTAGTGCAGAGAATATGTGAGGTAAATTGGAGAAGCTGTAGTGACTACTGTAGTGTATTACAGGCGCTTCAGCAGACAATTTTCCCTGTTCCAGAGTAGGTTAGTTGATGAAGACACTTGCCCATTTACTCTAGTACCAGCCAAACCTCTAATTCGTAGGCAACGCAATATATTTTCAATTGTCCTTAATTGCTGAATAATAGTTGGTGACAAAATCTGGCATTTGACTGCTTGAAATTCCTAAATGGGGAGTATACATTTTAATCATTTTTGTCCCAAGTTGGCAAAAGCCTTCTGGCTTGGAGTCAAAAGTTGTGCTACCACCGCCACAAGTTGCATGCAGCAGTCGCAGCAGTACCAGCTGACATTATGAATCTACCATTAGTGCTAAAATCTTGTCCACCCCACCTACCAAAGTGAGGTTTTAGTCACAATACAACCAAGTACTCACTGAAGGGTCAGGATCCCTTGCAAGCTATTTTATGTTGACGCATGGAATAAAACCACCACTGCAACCATAACAGCCCTTGCGGCTACTACTACCGCAAGCACTGGCAGAACACTCCAGACCAAAGAGAGGTAGCAAGCAGTGACACTGTCAGATAACAGTAGCAGATCTCTTTTTGCCCCAGGATATAGCGAGGAAATAGAGGGAAGGTCTACCCTTGCAGGAAGAGCATACCTTACTCCGCCTTCTGCCCAGGTGGAAAAAGACATGGTCATCTTTGATGATGGCGTTGATTACGACAGTGACCTGGATTTAGTTTATGAGCCAGACTTGGGGGAGTCAAGCGACACATCTTTTCTCTGTTGAATATGTTCCTCCCACTTTGTCTTCCCCTGCATGCACTAGCAGCATCACCACATCACAACCAATACAAATTATCAATCAATTATAGAAAAAATGAATCACTAATATCACTGCTACCCTGTCTGGTGGGCGACATCATACTAAAGTGTGGGAGCATTTTTGTGGGAGATGGGGTCATTGCACGTTGTCGTAAGTTAATGATCAGGGGTAAAGGAAAAGGGACATTTCACCAAATCTGGGATGAATTAAAACCTACCTACACATCACAGTCCAGCTTTGCTTCACTGGGAATACTGAAGACATTGGCAACAACAGCCGCCACTAGCAGCAACCGTCTCAAGGAGTGTGACTGATTCCCACAGACATCGACTGCACCAGCCTAACTTAGAACGCTTTCGGGCTTTCCATTGAAGGCCGAGCTGTCCATGGCAGCTGGACAAACCACCCACTTCACCTCCAACATACGGAGCGCCACTAGTGCACAACATGCTTTTCTTTAACTGACGACACACTGGTGGCCACCCATATCTTTGGAGTACAAGGACAGGCCCACTGTGTCTGGTGTAGACAGAGGCACACGGGGAGAAAAGAAGGGCAGCAAGGGTTATAGATCCTTCCTACTCCATGATGAGGCTATGGATGAGCAGCACAGATCAGCTCACATTTTGCCAGCACTTAGGAAGATGCTGGTGCAGTGGATTAGACTACAGGAAGGCACAGCAGTAGAAATGGGAATGTTGGTTACTCATAGGGCAGCAAACAGGGTTTGCATTGTGCATATACTACACCTGGTGGTAAGGGCAGCTATTCCAACTGACGTGCCGCGTAGGCTTTTAAAACTGATTGAAAAGTGCCGTAAGATTGCTGGGGACTTTCACCGCAGCGGAAGGTGTGGTGTTTAAACCAAATATAAAAACATCTCACAAAGGTTTGTCTACTTTAACAGATATTTAATAGAGACAAATGCACAGTAACCAAAGCCACCCTACCATGGAGCAGAGTGGGGCAATTGCCCCAGGCGGCACTTTTGAAGAGGCAGCACTTTGCTGCCCCAAACGTCTTTTTTGGGTAGCCCGCTCATGCCCCTCTCCTCTGCGAGCCCTCTAGCTCGGTCTCGGTGCCTGCTTGTAATGCTGAACGCCGAAGTATAACGTCATTTCCGGCGCTCAGCAGTAAAGCAGCACGCACCGTGGCAGAGCAGGGAGACTCGCAGCAGGACTGCTGAAAGGTAACTGAAGTACAACAGGGGGGGCTGGGTAGATAATGACCCCCGGTGGTGGGGGGGGCGTCATTTTAAACTTCGCCCCAGGCGGCATTATGTCTTGTGCCGGCCCTGACAGTAACATACAATAAATGAGTGGCAGCCCAACATACAATGCAACACTTTCCAAGACTAACCTGCAACCTAAAGGTCCAACATAACCCAGCACACCACTGGTTACCCCATCCATGCAGGATGGTGGGCAGAGAGAGACTGAACTGAGATTTTGCATTCAACAGGCATATTAAATCAATGTAGATGTGCCCTTGTTAACATATCAAAAGACATGTGATACAGGAAGCGTCCAACTGGCAAAAACATTGAAAACAATACAATACCGCCTACGTCAGGAAGTAGTCATCCTACATCAGGATGTAGTCATCCTACGTCAGGATGTAGTCATCCGCTGGAACACTACCCTGGACATGATGGAGCGGGCCCTTCACTCCATGTCCTCTGCGCAGGGTGTCAAGTGCATTGGGCAGAGGAGAATGACCATTAATGGCGCCATTTGGAGATGTGACTGAGGATATAAGCCAGAGCACTGCTACTTTGGGCCAGATCATCCCCTTACTTACTGAACAACACATGTATGACTAGTTGGAACAAAATGAGGTCTTTCCAGGCAAAAGATTACAAGCTGTGGTTCCGAAGCTGATCAGTAGGCTGATAGAGGCGCTGAAAGGTCGCAGTCAAGCCAGCATGGGCACCACAGAGTATATGTTGGCCACACTCTGTGAACCAAGGGTTAAAGGCAAGTTGGCCCTTAAAAATAATTTTTAAAGTTGGTGAGACATGCCTGTTCATAGGGTGCATGAGATCCTGCACAAAAGCCACATGTCCCGTTCCTAATCCTTTGCCCCCATGCAGAGCAGATGCATTAGACCCACCAGGGCATCACCCATTTGGGCATTGGCCCTTGAAACTTTGGTGGGAACTAGTACCACCCAAGCTACCCAAAGTCAGAGTAGCGCCTCTGAGATGATGAATGCCTATCCTGAGGAAGTTCCAGTACCTCCTGGTACTGATCCTCTGTTATTGGGACCAGAAAGCGGTGGCCCATCAGTTGTTTTCATGCCCACCCACCAATGTTCAAACCGAGAGGCAACTTTTTTTTTCTCTGTGAGAGGCAACATACTAAACCCCCAGACACAACTGGTTCTTGAAAGTCTTCAATCTTCCCAAATTAGGCTACTCAATGTTCAAACTAGTGAGGTTTAGTGCTGCTGCTCTGCATCCTTCCTTGTTCTTATTTTGTTAAATTCAGTCCTTCTGTACAGGGTTGCTTGTGCCTATCTGCCAGTGTCTACCTGCCCAGGCCTGGTGCTGTACTACTACTACTACTGCTGCACCTCTTTGACCGTCCTTACTCTGGGAGAACCTTTCTTAAAATAATTCTATAATATTGGGAAAATCCAGTCCTACTCCACAGGGCTGCACGTGCCTATGATGTGCCAGTGTCTGCCTGCCAAGGCCTAGTGCTCTACTGCTGCTGCACCTCTTCTTCCTCTGGGGGACCTTTTTTCCCCCCATTCTATAATTAAAGGTGAGTTGGCTTGCTGTGTACATGTCTAATAAACAACAGCGATTCTTCGATGGTAAGTTAAGGGATTTTTCAAGGACTGATCCACTGCTGTTTGTAATGGATTAAGAAGCTATATTTTTCTAGCTTTCTGCATATGCCATATGGCAAGCGATTCCATAAATTACACATTGAATCTCTTTGCACTTACAGGTTCAGACTCACCTAGAAAACCCAACTTCATATCATTTGCAACAGTCTCGCGACAAGAAGGTTCGGGATTACCTCTCTGATACCTACGGAAACAAGTTTGCTTCCCAACTGAGTCCCCTGAGACTTTCCCCAAAGCCCCCACCTGCTCCATCCTCTCCTGCCCACCGTACTGTACGCCTCTCTTCCTCGGCCGGCAATAGTGCGCCCAACAGTCCCATGGCCAGGCTTAACTTGTACACAAATGCAGAGAGGGAGGTGAGTATTACAATTGTGACTACAGTGTTTTCTTCCACACTGTGCAGCATAGTCCCAAAAATACATATTTGTCCCTGTAGTCAGTGTTTTCTGGATTCTCAAAAAAATGGGTCAACAGTATGCCCACAGAGGTAAATAATAACAGGGTTGGGATATTTCATAATTTGTTTTGTCATATGACAAGTTATGCCTTGTTTTTTATTATTATTCATGATACAGTCACTATTTTTCACTTGCAGATGGATGATGTCATCGATAATATAATGAGTTTAGATGACATGTTTGGATACACAGAGCCTGCACTCTCGATGCCAAACACGGTATGTGTAAAAATATGCTTGAATGCAATTGTTTTAATGTGGATTGATAATATTCTTCATAGTTCATCTCTCTCTTACTTTGCTCCTTTCATGTATACACTCTCTGATTACTTCTGAAATTGTTTCAGATAATTTTTTGTTGTATTTATCTATCTCTCATTATAGCCATTCCCTTTTTCTCTGCAGCTTCCATTTTCCAGCAGTCACTTGGGACTGTACAGTGAAAACTCACTAATCTGTGACACTGTTATGGGAGTCACAAGCAATTCATGCCCTGCTGACCTAGCGATTAAAAGGGAATTGACTGGTAGAAATAAAATATGCATGTTGTACTGTACATTATGTTCTGTGTCCCCTTATGGCCAATTTGTTATGTGATTTGTGCAGTACTACCGGCATTAGAGCCTGTTCTTGATTTGCATGAATGTGTTCTATGTATCTGTGATCTGCTGCATTAAAACAGTTTTGTTTTCCCCTTTAAATCTTTAACTTTTTCTAATATCTTTAGTCATGTCTACTTTATACTAATTGTGTTACAATGTCTTTATTGTATTCTGCTTCTGTGTTTTTTGTGTAGTAACTGGTGGTCCTGATGCATTTGTGTTTTGGTCTTCCCGGTTTTATGTTCTGTTTGTGTGCCATGTAATACTAGCATTATCATCATTGTGATCTGCAATGTCTGAATCGTGTTTTTGTGTTGTGCAATGTCTATATCTGATTTGTGTGGTTTTATGCTGTGTGATGTTTTGTCTTTATAATATCTTGTGCTTCTGTGCATGTCATATTACATTCTGCACCTCGGTGATATTTATTTTCATATTATTATTACATTATTGTATGTATAGTTCACATTTGTTTTGTGCAAGTTCTGCTTTTATATATTGTACTTGCTGAACTTGTCATATCTCCAGATGCAGAGAACAGAGCAATTGCACGGGAACGCCAGAAAAAGGACACACATAACATGAGTAAGTCAACGTATCTTTATTAAACTTTTTATAATATTAATCATGTATCCTTGACAACTATTATTGCAGGTTGCAAAAGTGGTCTTGTCACTCTACCAATATAGATACAAGCTTTACATCGAAAAATATATTGACATCTCATTTAATGTCAGATTTTAAAAAAAATGAAGTCAATGTACAACATAAGAGTTTTATATACTGCTAAACACGCAAGGTATAGAGTTGTACCAAGTTAGCCATAGAAAGAGAGAAAGCAATGGTCGTAAAGATGATAACTTTATTGGCTAAGTGGCGTATACTAGATTGGAATCTTTCAAGACTATCTAGGCCTCTTCCTCAGGCATATTATGACAAAAGAGATCTAGATAGTCTTGGAAGCTTATAAAGCATTATACACCAGCTAGCTAATAAATGTATCTTTTGTAAATATACTATATAGCAAGGAACGTCATAGACAAGTGACCAACAGGCAGACATCCTTGAAATATGGAATATGAAGGCAGATAAGAACCATTAGGCTTATCCTATCCATTTTAATGTTGTAATGACTTTTTAATCAGCCCTTGGCCTTGTCATAGATGCATGATAGCTTTATGCAGATATCATCCGTTTTTAACCCCTTAATGACCAATGGAGTGCCAGGCACGCCCCCGAAAACCTGTTCCTAAATGTCCTACTTTGTTCATTGTAGTTGAAAGAAGGAGGAGATTTAACATCAATGATCGGATTAAAGAACTAGGGACACTGATTCCAAAAACGAATGATCTGTAAGTATTTCAGTATTACAATTTGCATAAAATTACAGTAGATTTCCTGGGTGGGATATGGTAGAATTGTTATGCCATTGACTATGTAAAAAAAAAGGTGGTAGAGCCTTTTGCTTCTATCTAAAAATACAATGCAAGATATTAGAGTTATATTTCCTATATTAATATAATTTGTGCATGTGCACTGGGAGATTTATGAACATCATTATAATTAAATGAACAAATTTTGTTTTTGCGGCAGTGCATTTCAGACGGAGGTATTTTTTTAAAAATCAGTATGACATTGCCTGACACCTTTTAGACTCACTTTTCATTCATTCATAAAAAAAAGGTTCCCCAGAGTTAGGAGGGGCAAAGAGGTGCAGTAGTAGTAAAGCACTGGTCCTGGTCAGGCAGACACTTGCAAATGATATGCACATATATTATGATGCCTGGTTTGTCACCAATATGTATTTATCAATAAAGAATAATAGATGATACGGTAAATGATAAAAAATTAAGTTGCAGTATTGTATATGAGTAAAGAGCATTAATCGCAGCCTCTGCTAAGCTGCCAATGCCTCACACTCTAACTCCCATCAGTCTGTAACGGCTGCTAGTTAAAATGCTTCAGCACACTTATTTGTCTAATTCTTGTCCCTTTCCCTTGTAAATGCTGATTGGCCAAGAGTGAAAAACGTAAGGAAAAACTCACACAGGTTATTGGACGCATCAGTCACAGCCTTAACAATTAATGAGACCACTCACATTGTTTTGGCTACTTCTACCAATCAGTCATTGATATGTTACCTCCCACAGACAGTCCCTTATCAAGGAGCAGCAAAACTGCTTTTTTTTGTAATACTGCTTCTAATGGTGGTTACAGCTGGCAATGAATTCAAACAAATTTTCTCTGGTTTTGTCGGAGATTGCCATCGAGAAAACGAATGCGCAAGTCCAAACTGCATGTTCTAGTCCACCATATAATTTTAATTATGTACCAGTGTGATTCCATATTAATCCCCAAACTGTTAAAGCCAAATCTGTCCCATCTTCAGGAGTATATTCAGATATGCTACACATACAGTACAGTGCAACGGTCAATGCTGTAAAGTGAGAATGCTTTTAAAAAATAGTCATGTTATTAGTTTACCTTTATCATTTAACAAAATGCAAAGTGAGTTAACAGAAGAAAAATCTAAATAAGATCGATATTTGGTGTGACTGCCTTCAAAAGAGCATCAATTCTTCTAGTTACGCTTGATCATCAGATAGGTTGTTCCCATCTGAACATCTTTGAAAATTAATCAGTCATGTAATCCCTGACAGACTCAATGATGTGTGTCACCATAACCTCTCTGAGGCTGGCCGGAAAAAGTCCTGTCTGGTCTGCCCTAACCAGACTTCCAGGGATTAGCTGGCTATGGGAGTTAAACATGGCCGGAGACGCTCCATGTACCTAAAATGGACCTAGGTGAAAATCCTCGGAACTGTACGGCGACATTTAGAGTCGCTACGGACATCTATTGCCCTACCGCGTCACTCTTTTGGGGTGATACTTGGCTCATGGTGGGTCACGATTAGAGGTGGTTACGGAGAGGGAGCTCATTTGGGAAACCTGGTTTTATTACCCATAACCGAGAGCCGCAGCTACCATATGGAGTATTTCCGGGAACATTCCTGCACTGGCGCACAGGATACCAACGAAGAATGAAGTCGCTTTTTTAGAACATAACATTCTTGGACCCTGAGCTCTCCATCAGTACCCCAGGATTGATGGCTGCTCCCCCGGGATCACCTCGAAATAGTGGCCATTGCTGGCCATCGAACTGTTTGGAAGTGCCAGGCTGTATGGTAGTTGATGGGATTATATGTCTAATTATGTTTGTGTGTAAAATGTTTATGCTTTTTGAGTTCTGAGTTCTGTTTGCTACACTAAGTCTCAACTAGTGCTTGAGTGAAAACAAAGGGTTGAGCAATTGAGCTGTCAGCAGCAACGGAGATCTATGGCGGAGCAACTCAGTCGGTGTACGGGTCTCTGTCACAATGTTGAGATCAGGGCTCTCTGGGGGCCATTGTCCAGTATACTTGGTTTACTGGGAATAGTGCTAAGCCAATACGTGTGTAGTAGATACATGAACCGGTTACCCATTCAGGCAAACATGGTTTCGAGGGTGGAGCGGCGAGAGTTAATGGAGTTTGAATGAGATGCGGTGTGAACCCAATGAACTGTACATGGGGTTTACTCCAGTCAATTAGCATCTTTTGCCTAAACCATTCCCAGGTTGACACCTCTCCTAGTCAGAAAGGCACCCTGCAAATAACTCTCCAACAAACAAAGGAGTTACAAACTCAGCCCCGTGGAGGGACCAGACACGGCCCCTAATGCAGATGGCGGTGTTGATGAATGCCTTGACCATTTACAGTCATGACGGTCCTGGCATGTCAATTGTCGTTAACCCTTTGTTTTCGGGTGACATGTCTGGATCGTCAGTTGTCATTAAGGGGTTAAGTGTAGTAAGTTGCAAATTATGTTTTATCTTTTTAGCTTTTTTTATTCTAGATACCCATCATAGGTACCCTGTAAAGCACCAATAGTTTCAGAGTTATACAAGAGTGGTAGTTAGTATAAACTAAATGTATAGTGTATCGCACCCTGAACTGCCCACTTATGAAGAGTCAGCTGCTGTGGACTTACCCCAGTGATGTTTCCAAGTGAGGCCTGGGAATTTATAGGGCTACCTCACAAGTGGTCAGATAAGGTGATTGCATACAGGAGCCAGATGTTTCACACTAGAGGGCACCAAATTTAACCCATGGTATGGGGGCATGCAGGATACCACATACCAGGTGGAAAACAGGGGTAACAGCAGGAAATGAGGGGTTCAGGTGAAAGGTGTCATACCTGTAAGAGAAGGAGATATGGCAGACATTAGTGATTGCCAGAGGAGTAGTTGGATGAAACCATGAAGACCAGGGATGGATGTCTGGATAGTCCAGTATAATAGCAAAAACACAAAAACAGCTCCGATCTTTTAGTACAACCTTAGTATCAAAAACCTGGTCCTGAAGGGGTTAAGCTGTTTACAATCATCAAATCAAACAAAAGCTATTGAAATACCTCAACACAACAAATGTTTCAAGTGGTTTCTTTAAATTCATCCGCAAGTACAACTTATAGCAACATCTCCAGTCTCAAAATTATTTAACCCCTTCATGGCAAGATATTTAGTAGTTAGTAGGGCACCCTTTTTGCTTTTATGACCTGCTGCAAACAAGATGCATATCCAGGCTCCAGCTTCTAGAAGCGTTCCTGGGGAATCCTCATGAGCAATGGCCTCCAGTTCAGTAATATTCTTGGGTTTGCATGCTACAACTCCCTTCTTCAAATCCCACCAGGTGACTGTGATTGCCACTCTAGAATCTTCCAGGACTTCTGCAACCAAGCCTTGGTGGAATTTGAGATATGTTTTGGATCATTGTCGTGTTGGAAGGTCCAATGATGCCCAAAGCTTCAGCTTCCTCACAGACGGCATCATGTTTTCTCCTAGGAATTCATCTTGCCTTCCACACACTGCAGTTTTTCGGTGTCAGTGAATGCAAAGCAGCCTCAGTGCATCACAGAGCCACCGCCATGCTTAACTGTAGGCAGAGTATGCTTTTCAGTGTATGCTTCATTCTTCTTCCTCCAGATACACCGCTCATCCACCAGGCCGAAAAGTTCCAGTAAAAATAAAGTGCCGAATTTAAACTTCCCCACTCTTCATTTGAGCTAGGCAACAAACAAAGCAATAACGGACCACTAGTTACTCAGCTGCAAGGACTATGATACAGAGATCAAAAGCTTTGTGTACCAGTTACAAGCAGGGATAATCTTGATCTTCAAAGAAGAATATCAGGACTACCACCAGTCAAGAGCAGGACCAAAGCACAGACTTTTCACATTCTTCCTTAACCCGATCCACATCGCAGAAAGGTAACCCTCTGGAGGCACAGGCGATCCTGTGGGCCAGGCAAGGGTGCAGTCAGTCAACCTGCAGTTCGGTCAACAATCTTCAATATCCAAAAGCATCCTAAAGTGCCAGAGTTAATGCTACAGAGTAGGGTTAGCAATTATCAATCATCAGAATGCCATTGGGATTACTTCCCCACTTTCCTTCCAAGGTCAACCTACAAACACATCATTAAAAACAATGCATTTTGAGTCCGTACATGTACGGGCTTTGTCATTAAGGGGTTAATGAGGAAAAGGATAGTGGAAATCCATCAAACACCTTGCACCTATTCTGTTTAATCTAAATATAGATTTAAACAGGATGGGTTCAAAGTGTTTGGTGGCTCAGATGGAACCGGTATGCTGCTCCCATTGGCCTTCTCTTCCTTAAGATAAGAAGGGTTAAACATAATGCAGATAACACATACACCAATAAGCCACAACACTGACCGCCTGCTTAATATTGTGTAGGTCCCCCTTTTGCCTGACTCATTGAAGCATGGACTCTGCTAGACCAGTGTGATGCACCTTTTGTGTGTAACCAGCATTAACTTTTTCAGCAATTTGAGCTACAGTAACTCATCTTTTGGATTTGACCACATGGGCATCAAAGAGCCTTGGCTGCCCATGACCCTGTCGCCAGTTCACCACCACCTTGGACCACCTTTGATAGGTACTGACCACTGTATACTGGTAGTACCCCACTGGAGCAACAGTTTTGGGCATGCTGTCAGCCAGTCATCTAGCCATCACAATTTAACTCTTGTCAAAGGCGCTTAGATTTTTACACTTGCACATTTTTCTTCTAACATATTAACTTTAAGGGCGACATGCACTTGCTGTCTAATTTATCCCACCCACTGGTCATAATGTTATTATGGCTGATCGGTGTAACTGTATCTGCCAAGCTATATGATTTATGCAAGTGTGAATACATGCATGTATGTGTGAGTATGTATGTATGTGCGTATTTATGTAAGTGAGTGTCGGTATATGCTTGTGTTGGCACTATGAGGTCTGCTACTTGGTTTCATGCAGAAAACATTTGCCATCACTGCTATATGCCTACAAAATCCCTCTTTGTACAAAGGTTCCTAGAAGAATTGATGCTGTTTTAAAGCAAAGGCTAATAATTATTTGATTCTGATTTTTCTTCTGTTCACTTACTTTGGATTTAGTTTTTTTAATTGTTGTACCATTTGCGACAATGGCTATTTTATCATTTATGCAATGTTCTGTACCCACAAATTATCTTTTGGGTTATTTTGCAGGACAAGAAGGACTTTCATTAGATACCGTTATTTTAATCTTATCCTATAATTTACTATAAAAATATGGTGATAATTGTTTCTTTAAAAAAAAACACCTTTTCTCACTTTTATTTGAAACAGCTTTCACTCATCTACAGAAGCTAATGGAAAAGCTGCTAAATAGTTTCTAATATTTCTCCTGAGTTTAGAAATAGTTTAGTAATAGGGCAGGGGTGTCCAAGTTTTTTCTGCAGTGGGCCACTTCATCAGAATTGTATACGTGCAAGGGCTGCACTCATTTTTCACTGTGAGAAAATATGGCCTTTATTAAGATATGCAGATTAAAATAAAGTAAATGACACAAAATCTTTACTTTTCCTCTCACTGATTTCTGGGCCTAGAAAGTTTTGTGATTATTAATATTAAGCGTTTTGGTTTTGTTGTAGGAATACAAATTCAGGATTTTGGATAAGTAAAAATTATATAGTTCTATTTATTCTAAGGATGCACCAAAATAAAATTCTGGACCAAAACCAAAAATGCAGGGTTCACTTAGCTGAAACCGAAAATGACCCCCCACCTTAAAAAAAATCCCACACTTTTAATAAAAGTAAGTTACACACCAAAAATGTAATATATATATTTATATGTTAACTGCAATCTCAGGCATACCGAGATTCCAGCATGTACTGGTTGGTTGGGCATGATAGGAGTGTGATTGTTGTCAACAGTCATATATAAATTAATATTGTTACTGTATTTTTTGTCCAATTTTGGTGTGTTAACCACACTTTTATTAAAAACACCACAATTGGACAAAAAATTTAACAATATGACTAACAGCAATCACACTCCTATCATACCCAGGCAACCAGTAAATGCTGGAACCTAGGCATGATGAGACTGTGATTCCTGGCTAGCTGCCCCCTTGTGTATTGATGCTGCCAGCAGTATGGGGTCTGCACATCACTTACAGCCACCCTGTACCATGACCCCCCACTTAAACATCCATGCTATCTCACACCCACACACATTAATTCATTCATATACTCATTCATTCCCTCAATCACGCATACTCATTCAAACACCCTCCCCCACCTCCTTACCTGCACTGCAGCTCTCTCAATGCCGATCACAGACTTCAGCAGGGGGCACGGCCTCCCTCTGTGTTCTTTTGTACTGCACAGAGGAAGCAGGACTGGAGCAGAGCCATGTGATATCATGTATATTCACGTGGCTCTGCTGGGTTCCGCTTCCTCTGTGCAGTACAAAAGACCCTCCCACAGGTAAGCAGCAGGGCTCTTGTGATCCCAGTTGCCCTGGCTGACGATCTCACACGGGCCGCACCTCGAGGTACCGCGGGCCGAATGTTGGACGCCCCTGTAATAGGGCAATAAGTAGTGGAATGCTTTTCAAAACCTTTTTTTCATATTTGGTCATCCTGCGTCCATGTCCTACTTGGGACTTCTTTGAAGCTTTCTATGCACTAAAACTACCACCAGCATTTGTGAAAGTTTGTGGTAGTAATTTTTATTTATTGTTTTTATTCGCACACATTGTACTTGGAGTACAGTGATACCTCCATTGCATTGTCGGATTCTGTGGGTGGCTAAAATGCCACATAGGTGTGCATTTTTCAATTTGGAAAGTACAAGCTTTCCCCCTCTCTACCGTGGGCCAGCTAGTGATACTATTATGTATATATTAATGATCTCTATTATATCTAATATATAATATTTTAGGATGTCTTAAAAGTCTTATATAAACAAAAGCCGTAGCCGTGTATAACCCAAAATCTCAAACCAACCACTTAATTACCCATAAAAATAAAAACATCTGTATAATACAAATATTGCTGGTACTGTTCCTCATCCTTGTTTGAATATGTTTTGTAAATTCGCCCATGAAGGGATAAACAAATGATTATAGGGTCCTCGACAAGCTAGCTATTGTACAGATTCAGAGTTATGTGGTAATAGATTTGCAATCTTTTTTTCCTTCGCACACACAGTGACACACGTTGGAATAAAGGCACTATCCTGAGGGCATCTGTAGAATACATCAAACATATGCAGAAGGAGCAGCAAAGGAGCCGAGAGCTGGAGGCACACTCTAAGCAGCTGGAACAGGCTAACAAGCAACTGTGGCTGCGGATTCAGGTAAAGCATATGCTCCGAGTCGCTCAGCGGTACACTGAGTTCCAAATGGCATAATGCTATGTGCTGCAGGATGATGGGCACACCTGACCTGCCCTGTACCTGTTCCTCCTTCCGCTTCCAAAAGTAGATGTGACATCTGTGCGCAGATCTCTATCCCTATCTGTATTCTAAGCCTCTGGCTTACAGCAAAAAAATTGCACTTTTAATTATGGTTACATGTTGCCCTTAACTTAAAAGTCTGCTTTTTCATTTGACTCCGCTTTCTTCTACAATCTTCTCTCTTGCAGGAACTAGAATTGCAAGCCCAAGCACATGGCCTCCCAACTGCTTCTCCTCAAAGTTTGAACCCATGTGATCTCATAAAGCGGGAGCCTGATACAGTTCCCAATCTCCAGCAACAGCTAACAGATCCACCACAACCAACCTACCAGCAGCAGAAGCTGGAGTTTCCCACAGACCTCGGCTACCAAAGCACCACTTGTGCAGACTCTTCTTTTCCTGATTTATCCAGGACTGATCTGGACCTCATGCTGATGGAGGACACCATGCTGACATCTGATCCAATTATGACCTGTGACCCACTCATGTGCACCCTGTCCCCTGACACTTCTAAGGCCAGCAGTCGGAGAAGCAGCTTTAGCATTGATGAGGTTGATGGACTGTGACTGTGGATAGACACTGAACCCCTGAGTGTTTTATAAGAGTGTATGGGCAGTGACCTCTTAATACTGTCTTATTTAAAGGACTGTTTGGACAGCTATGCATCATTTTCAGATCACTTACATTGATCTGTATGCACTGAGAAATGCACACTTTTAAGTATAATAAACTTAACTAGTCCCTACATGCAAACATACCATTACATATACAGTAGGTACATCAAGTTCAGGGATGTAATGTGATACGCAGAGAAACATGTTAAATTCCAGCAAGAAAGGATGATCACATGCAGCTGCCGTTTGAAACGTGCAAATATTTTAAAGATTTTGTTCCAACTAAAGCTGGGTGAGAATGAGTCTACCATAAAGGCTACAATTTAGCTGAGACAGCAATATATGAGACGGTGAAACTTCTCATTAGCTGAAGTACTTTGTGAAAGTTAACATTGTGAGAGTTAACATTGGATAAAACATTACAGATCCTTATAGTGGGCAAATGCATTTAAAGCTTCCATGGCAGCATCAATAACACATTAATTATTAACTATTGTTAATTTATGTATATTACTGTTTCAATTGTGAAGCAATTGAAACTCGTTATGTGGCCTTGATATTCTGTGAAGAAGCTCATAAAAGATTCCCATTTCTTATCTGCAGTTCTCAGTAACTACCATGACTAGTTAAGAAATATGCCAAGGACCCCAGTCATTTATAGACAAAAGTGTATTGTGACATGGATTTGTCATGTTCTAACATTATTAGGTTTTGCTCCAACCAATGAGTAATTTGCAATATTCATGTAGAATCTACTGGACGTACTATAACATTCAGTTGAGTTTTGCCCTCTAAATATTGACCCTTGACATGAGCCAACAGTGCCTATAAACCTTTTTGTTTTATATACTGTGTGTGTGTGTGTGTATATATGTATATATATATACATATATATATGTATATATATACATATATATATGAAACCCTCACCCTTGTTTCTAATCGGTTGCACTATGTAACACTCACATGTGTCTAAAAAATAAGACTTAAAATGCATTTATAGCTTGCATTGTTACAGCTATTGTAATTTATAGGTGTACATTCATAAGCAGGCCCAACAGCATTTAATGTGTACCGTACAACTAGTTCATGCTAAAAATCCTTAATATTTTATTGACTGGTTAGTAATGATTGCACACCTTTTTCTTTGTTAAATTGCTTTATATATTTAGTTTTCTTTTTACCGCTTATCTGTTTTGTCTCATCCCAGTTATTAAATACTGAGTTCTGTAATCTGTCCTGATATATTTATCCTGCAAACCATTCACCATTTTAGTAAGCCTTGTGTGAACATCCCCCCAAATATCTAAAGCTTTTCTCAACAGACATCAAGTTTCATGATTTGCATTACTTAGTTTATATACAGCAACAAGAAATAAATCAATTTTCCTGTGTACACCTTTTGTACACAAAATACATGGAATATATGTTGTGTGGATGTGTGAGGGTTTATGTTTAGATCAACACACAGGCGCATGTGTTTTATATAAAAATGTAGTAAATGTGTTTGTATGTTGGTTAAGGTATCTCTTTCTAATGACGTGTTTTATATAGAGCCCATATTTGGGAATATACTGTGGCCAAATTCTGGAATAAGCCATATGTTGCATGTGCTCAATGTAAAATATAAACTATTTAACTGGATGACAAGATGTAAAATATCCATAGACCACTTTTAATGTATTTGTTACTCTGTGGTTTAATACTATCACAGGACTGAAAATTACTGCCAAAGTGATCTTGCAATAAATTAGACATTTTTGACTGTGAAAAAACATAATTCTAAAACCGAACGAAATGTACATTGACTCATTTAATTGTCGGTTGTTATTGGAAATGACTGCTTCATGAATGTCATAATGTGTACATTTTTTAATGTCTTATAACATGTTTGAGGCCTTTAGAAAATGTCTATACTTGTAGGCTAATGAAGAAATTAATTCTGCTGTATTTTTTCTTTGTGGCTTTATTTATACATTCCCCATTGCTTTCTGGGACAAACATGCCCATTTTGTTACACACACTGGAGCTGTAATTTCAGTGATCTGTTTAATGTCCATTTGCGTTTATGCTGGCAGAGTACATTCTATTCACCTCCTGCTGACTGTTTATCCTATATCTTAACCACTAACACTGTAAACATAAAATGGACGGTTAGGTCCATGGTTATTATTCTTATAATATTTTAAATACCAAATTCAGTTGGAGATATTTTTGATGTCATGTAGCCTACATGCTGCTATCCCAACTATTGCTTGTTTGAAATACTTTTTTAGTTTAATGGTTGATTTAGTGTAAAAATCTATGCAGGTGCCTGAAATACCTAAGGAACACCTCAAAACCTTATATTTCCTGTATATTACTTTTAATCGTTATATGCACACAGCCATTTATACAAATTACCTGCTTGCTTTCAACTAATATACTTCCAACGTTTAGCACAAGAGGGAGCCAAAAGCACACAAAATGGCCCACACAAGCTTATTACAAACTGATTCTAAATGTTTGCTATAAAAGGGAGCTGCTGTTTTATAAGATACAGTGATTTTATATGGAATGTGCTGTGTACTCCATCAGTTCATTTTTATTTTGGTTTTATAATAATATGTAAAATGCAAAGACCACGGAGGTGATCTTGGGCACTTCAGCAAACTAAAATCACTTATGATAATCTCTATGGATGGCTTCCCAAGCATGGTGATTATTTCATATAAGCAGACCCTGCCTAGGCTAGACAGGTTGTGTCTATATACCACAGGAGAACTCCCCCCATTTTTATCAAGTCATTACACAGGTCAATGACTAATATATTTTTATTTTATCTGAATATAACATAGATCTTAATGTTTAGCAATTAACATAAAATGTTAGGGTTTTGTACAACTAGTTAAATTTTTGCGGACAGGCTTACAGTTTAAGAACCTCTGATTTCAACTATTTGCACTTTTTCTCAAAGTGATTATAAGTTTATTTAAAAAAAAAATTATTGCAACCCCAATAAATTTCATAGATTATTTCTCCCAGTTATTGTGTAGTTAGGACTCCCATGATGCTCAGCGTTCTAAAATAAAATGGTTGTGTAAGCATCTTAGATGTTGGATAACAATGCTTTCTGTATGTTAAAAATCTTAATAGTAAGTAAAACTAAATTTTATCAGAAGCTATACTGTATATCTTTAATACTGATATGTTGACTGCTGATGATATCACTAGATTGTTTGTATACTTGTGTGCTAGGTTTTTTTTTTATAACATTTTGCAGGGAAATGCAAAGTGGTATTATTTTCTTGTTGTGATTGCCAGTACAGGGATTAGCAGTAGTGTCATTTTCAGTTACTCACAAAATAGAACTTGCTGATAACCGTTGCAGGCTTTGCAGGTAATTTAATTGCCAGATTAAGATGTAACTGCAAAACCTACCAATTCCACTTTGGTAAATACCAATTAGGGATATTTGCATGTTTTCTATGATCATCACACCACCATATTACGCAAATCAGTTTTTATGTTTGGATTTCTCTGTAGCTATTGCTATCTCTTTATTTGCTGTCAGAATTTTGATCATTTCTGATAATAGAAAGAGATTATCAAAATCCGTCAGGTACTGTGGGATATTGTTTTAAAATAAAGTCTATATAAATGAATGTACTTCTATTACATAACCAGAGTTCTGTTGTTATTGCTTGTGTATAAATAATGTATCCAGAATTCAGTGGAAGCGCCTCCATAGGAGCACATGTGTACGTGAACCCCCAAGCGCAAAAATCCATTTATTTCCATCTAATTTAGCATGAGAGTATTTAATACGTTTTCCTGATTTGAAGCCACACAGTACATTCACCCCTCAGATGGGGCAATTTTAACATTTTATGATTTTCTTAAACTGGTTTCAGAAGATATTGTGTTTCTTTAACCTAAAAGTTTTATATCTAATCTGATCTATAAGCTGTTCAACGTAAGGCTCATCTGACATTTTGCTTTTCTATTTAATGCTAGCAGTGGCGACTCTAGAAACAATATATAGGGGGGCACAGTCAAAAGATACCACAGTCAAACTGGGGGGGCATTCATAATTTCCAAAAGTAATGTGCTATGTAATTATACTTTTGTTATTGGGCTAAAATAATACTTGATCATTCAAAATGGGAAGCCTGAAGCAACAACTGAGTGCACCTAATCTTTGAAATAAATATTATAACACAATAAATAACTTTTCCACTAAATGATTTCAGGGCCTTGAACGTTTTGTCCCCTGAAGTCACTACAACTTCAGAAGGGCATTTTATCTCTGGATAAATATAAATTAAATAATTCCTACTGTAAGTTAAGTACCAGGAAACAGATGACCAAAGACACACACCAACACAGGCTCTGTCACACCAACACACAGGACAGGCTCTGCCACACCAACATCTATACACACACACACCCGAGGACAGGCTCTGCTACACTGAGCAGGACACAATCTACGTCACAGACGTCTACATGAGGATGGATTTTTCACACTGCATTGTCGTTTATACCCCCCTTAGAGTTTTGCCCCTTGTGTATTTATGCCCCTGCTGCCCATATATATTAATATTAGCGCCAGTTGCCGATAGCAGGTATAGATCAACACATTAACACACAAACCAAGCTTTGCATGTATAGATCAACTGATGTGATCTCAGCACTGAAGTTATATATCAAATAAACAGAATCAGACATACAAATCCTGTATTTGCAGGTATACAATAGTATATGAAACGTAGTATTGCAGGTATAGATCAAATAAATACATGGAAGCAGCATCACAGGTATTAATCAACTGAATAAGACATACAAACACTGTATTTGCAGGTATACATAAATAATGTATGGAAATATATAGATATGGATCTACAGAATAACGCAAAAACCCAGCTTTGCAGGTATAGATCAATTGGAATTCACATAAAAACACTTCATTAAAAGGTATATTTAAAACCCCCTAAATTACAGACATAGATTACAGATTGCACACCCCAAAGCCAGCTATCATACCCAGGCAAATGCTGTACCAGTAAATGCTGGTACCTAGGCATGATGGGACTGTGCTTGCTGTGATTGCTGTTAGCAATCAAAGTCCTATCATGCCAAGTCAGCCAGTACATGCTGGTACAGGGTGGCTGTAAGTGATGTGCAGACCCCATACTGCTGGCAGCATCAATACACAAGGGGGCAGCTAGCTAGGTTTCAGCATGTACTGGCTGACTTGGCATGATAGGAGTGTGATTGCTATCAGCAATCAAAGTCCCATCATGCCTAGGTTCCAGCACTTACACATCCAACCAGTAAATGCTGGAACTTAGGCATGATCGGTTGTCCTGACTGCCGATCTAACACGGGCCACACCCTCTCTCTCCTCCGCATTAAAAAAAAATAATAATAAAAAAAGACAGGATTTAAAGTCGCATTGCGACTTTATTCCAAATTCGGCAGAGGGGGGGGGGCAAAGATTAACCTAGGGGGGGGCAATTGCCCCCCCTTGCCCCTCTGTAGCGACGCCACTGAATGCTAGTGATGTCCGGATCATGAACAAATCTTTTGATCAGATTCTTTTTCAGTGATCCGGATTAATCAGTTCAGTAGACTGAACGATTCATTTGTAATAGTTCAGTCTGTGAATCATGCAGTTGTACTTTTATAAATAAATACAGGATTAATCTTCACTGCCCCAGGATTTAGATTCCTCTTAGTTTGCCCACCTTTACCTCTAACTGCACCTTAAGTTAACTTTATTAAATTAAATTAACCCTCAGTCATCAGCATTAAATTAACCCCAAACACTTCATTAACCATAACTGCCCCTAAATTAACCCTAAAGACCCCATTAACCATAACTGCCCCTAAATGAACCCTAAAGACCCCATTAACCATAATGGTCCCTAAATTAATTGCATGTACTCCAGATCAATTACCTAATACATTGATATGGTTGATGGGGTCTTTAGGGTTAATTTAGGGACAGTGATGGTGAATGGGGTGTTTAGGGTTCATTTAGGGGTAGTTATGGTTAATCGGGTCTTCAGGGTTAACTTAGGGGCAGTTATGGTTGATGGAGTGTTTAGGGTTAATTTAGGTGCAGTTATGGTTAATGGCGTCTTTAAGGCTAATTTAGGGGCAGTTATGGTTACGTAGTTCATATGGTTGAAAAAAGTCCATCAAGAAAAATTCTTGTTGACTCCAAGAGGCAATCGGATTTCTCCCTGGACAAAGAAGCTCTAAAATATTAATGTTATTCTATTTATCCCTGTATATCATGCCCTTCTAAGAAAATATCGAGGCCCCTTTTGAAGGTATCTAATGTATTGGATAACACCACTTCCCTTGGAAGTGAATTCCATACCTTTATTGTTCTCACTGGAAACATAGAAACATAGAAACATAGAAAGTGACGGCAGATAAGAACAGCTAGGCCCATCCAGTCTGCCCAACATCTGAGTACTTTCCTTTAGTACCTGCCCTTATCCTATATCTAGCTTGGCCTTATGCCTGTCCCATGCTTGCTTAAATGCCTTTACTGTATTAACATCTACCACTTCTGCTGGAAGAAGTGTGTCCACTACCCTTTCCGTAAAGTAATATTTTCTGATGTTACCATTAAACCTTTGCCCCTCAAGTTTATGGTTATGTCCTCTTGTTGTGGTAGTATTTCATCTTTTTAAATAAACTATCTTCCTTTACCTTGTTGATTCCCTTTAAGTATTTACATGTTTCTATCATATCCCCCCTGTCACATCTTTTTTCCAGGCTATATAGGTTAAGATCCTTTAACCTGTCCTGATAAGGTTTATCTTGTAATCCATAGACCATTTTAGTAGCCCTTCTCTGAACTTTCTCCAACATTTCTATATCCTTCTGGAGATACGGTCTCCAGTACTGTACACAATACTCTCAAGTGAGGTCTCACCAGGGATCTGTACAATGGCATGAGCACTTCCCTCTTTCTACTGCTAATACCTCTGGCTCTACAACCAAGCATTCTGCTCGCATTACCTGCTGCTCTACTGCATTGTCTGCCTACCTTTAAATCCTCAGAAATAATTACCCTCACACACGTTGAGGTTAGGACAGTACCAAATATTCTATACTCTGCCCTTGGGTTTTTATGTCCCAGGTGCATTACTTTGCATTTATCCACATTAAATGCCAATTGCCACAACTCTGACCATTTTTCCAGTTTACCTAGATCGTTTGCCATTTGGCTTCTTTCTCCAGGAACATCAACACTGTTGGGAATTTTTGTGTCCTCAGCAAATAAACATCCCTTTCTTTGTCTTCTATGAAACCTGAGCTCTTCCAGTCTCAGAGGGTGACCTCTTGTTCTTTGTATATTCCTGTTAATGAACAGGTCACTGAAGAGCTCTTTAACCCCTTCAATCCCAGGGATTTTTGGTACCTCAAAGCCTGGAGCCATTTTGTCAGTTCAGCGATGATTCTCTTTTCCTTTGAATAGTGTACCCATGTAAACTATATATTGTTTTTTCAAGCAGAGATAGAGCTTTCTTTTGATACCATAGTTGGATGATTAGCTGAAAATTTAGAATTCGAAGTAGCTTAATTAGGGGTTTTTTTGCCTTCTTTTGGATCAAGAATAGGAAGGTTAGGTAGAAGGGTTAAACTGAAGGAATTAGGTCTTTTTCCAACCTTATTTACTATATATGTAGCCTCCCTGTGCCGTGGTAGGGGGTACTTACACACCCATGCTATCATACACACACATTCATTCATTTACTCATTTATTCATTCATTTACTCATATTCATAACCCTCCCCCCACCCTGAACTGCAAATCCTCGGGTGCCGCTCGCAGACTTCCACGGGGGGGCACTGTTTCCCTCTGCGTTGCTCGAACTCTGAGTGAACTTCTCTTGTCCCGCTCAGGGGAGCAGGAACATAGCGGAGTCATGTGATGTACATTCATGTGACTCCACTGGGTTCCTGTGTCCCCTCGACAGCACAAAAGTCTATGCTGAGCAACACAGAGGTAAGCAGCAGGGCCCCTGCAGATGATTATAAAAAAAATCTACAACCACTGTATAAGACACACCCAGTTTTTAGACCCCAAATTTTTCGAAAAAGGTGCGTCTTATACGGTGGAGGATATTACATGGAGTTATAATGCTAGCTTTTAGAAAAGTTAACCAAGTTTTATAATGTTCATTGTCTTTTGCCTGATAGATATCAGTCGCAAGCTCTGACGTAAAAAATAACAGAATTTACTAGTTACAAATGAAACCACTTAATGTAAAACCATAGAGTGGCTGATATTGATTAGTAACCGCTATAATATCTTTCCTCGCCTCATTTTCCTGGCTTCTGTCCTGCTGCCAGTTTTACTCCTCCTGCAAAAAATTGTCCACTGACCTCTTCTACTTCTACTCTTCTGTCTCTATTTTGGCTTATGTCAATGTTTTTTGTTTTTTTTTAACCTATTCCTATACACAGTGTTCCCTCTAAGCTGTGCCCTTGTGCGCGCGCACATAACTTTTCGAGGGAGCGCACACATTCTAACATTGTGCGCACAGTACCTAACGGGGAGCTGGGGGGGGGGCAGTCCGTCCAGGGTGACGCTGGCACTCCTCCAGAGACGGACATTAAAGTCCGCCGCTGGAGGAGCAAGCTCGGTTGGGGATCAAAAATCTCACCCCAACTGGCTTAAAATCAATCAAGGGAGCGGGAGGTCTGTTGCGCGCGGCAACTGATGCTGTGTGTCGGGATTTGATGTCAGATCCCGGCACACAGCACTTAAGCCACGCCCACCTTCTTTACTGCACCGGAAGGACACAGAAGAAGAAGAAGAGTCAAGAGGAAGAACGAAGAGGAGGAGGAAAAGTAACTAACAGAGGAAAGGTAGGAAAACATTAAGTGAGAGTGGATTAGTAAGTGTGTGAGAGTGATGGGTGTTATGCTGTAGTTTATGCTGAATGTTTGTGAATGAGTGTGTGTGTGATAGCATGGATGTGTAAGGGGGGGTAGCATGGCATAGGGAGGCTGTAATCACATTAATATGATGCCCAGGTTCCAGCATGTACTGGCTGCCTGGGCATTATAGGAGTTAGATAGATATATGTGTGTATATATATATATATATATATGTGTATCGTTATTATATGTATATATATATATATATTATATATAGTGTATAATATATTATCAACAAAGAAATAAAGTGCTGCGCAAAATTTACAAACGACACCACAATATGTGCGGAAATTAAATAATACTTAAATTCATTAAAATGGATTATTTAATAGGTTCCTCTGTTGGGAAGCCCATAGAGCCCCTTCTGGGGAATGGAGTTTCTTCTTTGTACCGGTTTACCAGAAAAGACCGGAGGAGAAAGAGTTTAAAAAGTAGTAGCTTTAATATAAATAAAAAAATATAGTATCTTACATATAAGAATACTTTAACGCTCCCGTGGAAAGGACCGGAATAATGCTGTGTTGTAGCAGGAACAGCTTGGTTCTCTCAGGATTCCTCTGTGTCCACTTCCTCAATGGGCGTATTCAGCACAACGCGCTTCACCAATCGGCTTCCTCAGGTGCATGTATATATGGTGGTGTATATATATATATATATATATGTGTATGTGTATATATATATATATATATATGTATATATAATATTGTTGTTGGGGGGTTTTGTCCAATCTTGGTGTGTTATTTTCAGTTTCAGTCAAGTGATTGCTGAATTTTCAGCCCAGAATTTTCATTTCGGTGCATCGCTATATACTAAGCCAGACACTGAAGCAGTAGGCCTACACCACATCAATGTTTGGCTTAGTATATAGTGATAGCGGTTATGCTACATTATTGGCAATGTCTGGCTCAATGTATATTGATAGGTGTTGTGCTGTGCCTCAGTATATAGTGATAATGTTATGCTGTACCCCTGTCAATGTGTGCCTCAGTATATAGTGATAGGTGTTATGCTGTACCCCAGTCAATGTGTGCCTCAGTATATAGTGATAGGTGTCATGCTGTACCCCTGTCAATGGTATGCAGTTTTTCCCAATAAAAAAAAATAATTATATATATATATTGATCCTTAATGCAGCCCTGAGCCCCCGCTCATGATTCGCTCATAATTAATTTTTGCGTTGAGAATTTCACCTTTAGAATAGACCATGGAGTCAAAAGGGTTGGAAATACATAGCTCCACCCCCTTGCAATGTGATTTTTTTTCAGCTCCACCAACTTTATATCGACTGTAGAAGCATATTGTGCGCATAAAATTTTGGCTCTGGGAAAAATTTTGCACAACAGAAATTTTCTGCGCACATCACCCAAGAAAAATTAGAGGGAACATTGCGTATATATATATATATACACAATACGCTACTTGGTGATGCATGCATGCAGCAGCTTGGCCATCGAAACTCCCACCACACAGTTTTCGTGCTGATATTAATGCCAGTGGACGTTTGGAACGCTTTAGCTATGGAATCAGCAGAGACTTTTTGATGTACCATGTGCCTCAGCACTTGATGACACCACATTGTGATTTTAAGTGGTCTTCCACTCAATCTACAGGCAGCTCAATCATGACCTTTGCTAGACTGCGTTACATCTTTCCACTGTTTTCACCTCCATTTGCGTTTGAACAAACTTGCCCACTCCATTCAATCAATACGCTCTTCTTCAATTGGTTAACTTAAAATCAAGAATTATCCTATCATTTCTCTTTGTGGGTTATTGTTCCATATTTTTCCAGCCCATTTTAAATTTAAGGCAAGGCTTCTCCATCAGTCACTATTATGTTTTTCTCCTACAGCGCCAACGTTAAGGGGGTAAACAGCCTTATAGCATGGTTCAAATCCCTACCTTGAAAACAGTGCAATGATATCCATTCAAGTTAGGTATGTACTCACAGAGGGTACCTGTTTGGGATTGTAGGAACCGAGCTTGATAAATTGCATTGGTCGGCTTCAAAGATGTCCCAAACAACACATGGGGGAAGAAGTACCTGATTTGAAAAAAAAAAGTTTTGAAATAGCAAAACACTACTTGTAATCATTGCCCTATAACCTGAAGAAAAAAAATAAAAAAAAGATAAAACATTAGGTATTTCTAAACTCATAACAAGAAGAATCTGTTTAGCATGTTTTTTTCATTGGCTTTTATAAAGTAGAATATTTTTCAAGTAAAAGTCAAAATTTTTTCTTAATTTTTCACCATATTTTATACTTTATTTTCATAGTAAATTATATGATACAATCAAAATAATGACATCTAAAGAAAGTCCTTCTTGTCCTGAAAAAAAAACAAATATATAACTTGTATGGGTTAAATAAATGAGAGAAAAGAAAATTACAGCTAAACACGAGGAATGCAGAAATGTTAAAACAACCATTGTCAAGAAGGGTACAAAAAATAAAATCAGCCATTGGCACAAAGGGGTTAAATATTCCTTTTCATACACACACTCTTACTAGAGTGAATACCATATGCAGCTTGGGCTGAATTACAGTATTGATACTAGGGTTATGGGCTCTTCCTGAAAACCTGGGCTGCAATGGTCAAAATGCAGTCTCCACAATAACCCAATTTGTCCCTTTAGAAACTCGGCATTACAAAAAATTTGCATAGCCTACAGTCTATACTGAAAGGCAATGCAGAGGATTAAATACTAAAAAGTATAAGGTGAAAACACCAATGCAACTATCCAAAAAGCCTAGAGAAGTTTTTGGTTGAGTAAACTCAGTCATCTTCTTAGCAAATCTCCCCTATTGTATTTCACACATTATGTTGGGTTATGTTAATATATAACAATTTTAAATTAACACTTTCTTTGGTGAAGTATAAGAGTGTCAGAAATACATAACCTTGCTAATTTTTGCTTCCCTTTTATTGCTTGTGTAATCCAAACTTTGTGGAGTTCTTCCATGTATATTCAGAATTTGCCAACTCTTACTACCATTATTTTGTTTTTTTTGTTTGTTTTTTTGAAAAAGGATCCGAAAAGGCATTTCAAAATTAGCACAAAGCTACATCACGTAATAAATCAGTTCACAAACACATTGCATGTCAAAGGTTGAAGTGTATTTATCCATTCAGTGACAGGTTTTTATTGTAACCAAAAATCTGACATCCGCAACAAACTTCCTAAGTAACAACAAGTAGTTAAAAGAAAATTCTGACTTTGGAAAAGTTGCAATGTATTTCAATAATTATTGGTAGTGGGCCCTTGGGTTGTAGTAGGTTGTAGTAGGATGAGCCTGTGTCCCTTTGTACTAGTGAAAGTAAAGTCATACATATATTATCTATTTTCCTTCTGTAGTGGTTATTTAGCAACCCATAATCTATTATTTTTCTTTTATGTAAATACTGTTTTGTCATTATCTAATTCTACAATATTTACAATACATTTTGGACATTAACATGTGGAACAATATAAACCTTTTTTCTGGGTTGAATACATGAGTGGATTTAAGTTTATCACCGTAGCTATAGAATGATGAAAGTAAAAGTAACTTCTGTGGGGCAAATGGTACCATGCTGCTGGAGGAAACTTTCTAAGGCTCAGATTACCTTTTCTCTATGTCCTTTTGAAAGTACTTCTCTTCCTCTTCAGAGTACCTCATTTTGCATTGTAACTGTGAAGTCATCTCCATTTGTTGTTTTTTTTTTTCATTGACACTGTTCAAAAAGCAATTTGAGAAAAAAATGGCTGTTGCTTTAATAGATGTGCTCCTATTAAATGTACCTTGAGGTATGTACCATCACCTCAATCGGTCACAACGTGAATCCTGCTCATGTTTTCTTGCCCGTTGTAGAAGGACATTAGTTCTCTGTGAGATCAGCATCTGAGGAAAGGGCAAACTATCAAATATATATTATGTATGAAAGCAATGGCATTGCTTTCATACATATCCCTATCCATAAAGCTCACTTGAAATGTGCATGATGCATCTGCCACAACTACCAGGCTCCCACAGTATATGTACTTAGATACAGCGTAAAGTGAAACCAGAGCGAAAAAGGAACAGTCTGTGACTAACAGATAAACCGGAACCTTTATCTTGGGGTGACATCCTTATTGTCCCATGAGTCTTATCAAAACTAAAGTAGGAGGAGGTTTTGGTTTATTTAGCATGAGCGGTATCTTTGGTCACTGAAGGTTATGATGATGCTGCATACAGGTGGGAGGTACATGTTAGTACATTAAAACTTAAGTGTGTGTGTGAGCTGAGAAGACACAGGCAGCAAGATTTTGTGATGGACATTTCTGGAAAGACTCAGTAGACAGCAATAAAATGATATATGCCTTGGAAGTCTTGTTAACAGACACTGCTTTTTACAGAAGAAAAGCCAGGCACTGGATAAGAATTATGTACCGAATTCAATAACAAACAAGAACACTGACAATGTGGTGACAAATTGGATGACTAGAAAAGTTTGTGTGATTATGGCAGCTCTTTTTTGTGGGTCAATTAGCAGTGTATAATTCTACACTTGAGGAGCTTGAGTGTATAGGTTTTTGTTTGTGAATGGGCAGGCCATATGGAATATTTTTGAATGTCTATAAAATGTAATAAATTAATTGGTCCTGACAACACAACATGCTTTGGAAGCTGAAAACAGCCCCAGTATCTCATAAGTACTGGCATATCTTTTATCACCATTAACTATAATGAAAGTAGGGTTTCTGCGTAATTTTATACTGCCTATATACTGCTTTGTAAACTTATGTATAAAAGTGCTGTGTGAGTGAATTTCCACCAAAGAGTATTAATAACCTTAGTGGCATGTGACATTTTCCTGAAATTACACATTGTCGAGTACTCCGTATATCTGTATTTAAAGCATGCAATCTTGTACACAGAACATGTGTACCGCTATGCATCTTGTATGTTCATATCCATGTGCACACTGTGGATGTTTCTGTATCTATACATTTTGAAACGTGTGTGTGTGTATTGTGATCACATGTGTGATTGAGGAATGGCAGTAGTAACGGATTCAAAACATGCAAAGCAAAATAAATAAGTCCATTCATTTCCAAAGGTACCAAAAATAGTCAGACAACAGAACAAGCAATAGGGAGCCTAGGGCAAAACCCCATTCCTGCATGTGTTGTTGGGTACATGTTACTCACTGCATTTGCAGAAGGAGTTCAATGATTCCCATAGTGTGCAGTGGGGAGGGGGATAAATATACAGGACAGGATATATCTTCTTGTCAATGCCAGAGGATACAAACATAATCACTGGTGACCAATCCCATCTCTGTTCAAGGGAGCAAAGGAGTGTGGGAATTCACTCTCCAGTCCATAAGTCACTGAAGTGCTGCCAGACTCAGGAAGACCCCGAAGGAGGGGGAGAGAGTCAACTCTTTCAGTTCAGGCCGGATGAAGCTTATGGCAGAGGGTAAAGTTGGTCTCTGGTGGAAGTGCTGGACATTGGAGGAAGAAAGATTACAGCAGTCTTCATGGTGAGTCTTCCATTGCTGTCTCTGGCTCCAGGTCACAATCTTCTGCCAGTACTACTTTCTGATTCGTTGGTGCTGAAGAGGATGTCAGTGATGCAGGTCTTACATCCTCTTCTGTTGGTTCTTCCTTAACATGTACTGGTTGACTGCAATTGCTGAAATAAATCCAAAGCAGGATAAAGTAAATATACATTGGAATGAAATCTCAGACACCATTAAGGAAATACATGCAGTGGCTACTGAAGGTTGACTTAAAATAGTACTACACTAGAATGCAATAACTAGTACCAATATCCTCACCCCAATACATGTTATGTCAGAAAAAGCTGCTTAAGATGCTTCAGTCAAGGGCATCTCCCCGGAATAGGCAAGATCAGCATATAAATTTAAGAGTTGCTAAAGACAAATGATGATCATAAACTGGTTAAGACAACTCATAGGCTATAGCAATTCATATGCGGACACAAAGCAAAAGGGGAATACCTGTATTGTGGGGAGAGGTGTGGGCTGCTCCCATTGCTGTGTCCAGGCTCCCCTGTGCTGGTGACGTCATCATGTCCACCATGAATGCCTGAGCTATTGAGCATAGTGGGGCTGTTCAGAAGTGGGAAGCTGCTTTCTGCAAGCGCTGCCTGTGTGGAAAGTTTTAACGGTTATAATGAAACATGTGTTTTTCAAAATAGAAGTTATAATCAAACAGGGTTTACAGCTTACAGGGTGTCTATATACAACATGTAATTATATTTTCATTGTTAAACTTCAAATCCTTTAGTTGTCTTAAGAAATATATATATCTAATAGACTTCGTATACGGCAAATACCTAAGAAACAAACATAGCGGTGGCAAAACATACATGAAGACGAAGACACACAACGCGAAGAATCTTCACGTTCATCTTTGTTAGTCTAATAATCTACCTGGTCCCTTCCGCATCTAGCCTACCTTATCTACGCAGCATTGCAGGTGTTAATGGGAATGGAAATCCGTAGGTTTGTGCGAGGCGATAAAGGTCCGTGTGAGTGACTCTATTGGTCACCTGCAGGGGCCTCCTCAGCCATCAACCAATGAAGCGCACCTGCTAAATAGAGGCGCTCGTACAGACTTAAAATCCTGATGCCGAAACTCGGCCTGGGGAGACCTTTAAAATCTTGGCGCCAAAGCGTAGTGTGTACAGCGTTAACCGTCTTTAAAAAAAACGGCGAAGAAGAAAAAGGAACACGAATAATCACCCAAACTCAACACCGGGCGAATATTGGTGGAATACGAAGATTTTTTTCCCCACGAACAGGAAGAGTTGGCCGTGCACAAGTCTAATAAATAGTACATTCTCAATTATTTCTGTGCTTCATATTGTGCTCATGGCTGTAAAAAAGAGACTTGGAAGCCTCTTAGAGAACATGGCACTTGTTGTGCCTCAAGTAACACTGCGCACAACGTAATCATGTAAATATTCATGTCACGCAAATCTAACACAAGCCACTTATTGTTGCAAAAGTAGCAAAATGCATATTTATTTACCACGATACCAGTACTTCACGTACAGCCTGTCTGACGTGAGCTCAAGCTCCTACTTCCCCTTAGGGCCTGAAGTCATCTATAAAAGGCAATGCTCAACTGTAGCATAAATAAATCACACTGGGAAAACCAAAACTCAAGGATGGCCATTCAAAATATTACCATCTTTTATTTATAGCTATGTGCTGTTTGGCATTCTACTTTTTTGTTTTGATTATTGCAATTGGTGTGTTTGCATAACGTTTAACAGATTTGGTCATTAAAAATATTTTAAAAGCTTTTTCTACAAGGTTTCATGCTACTTTCAAGTCGTGAATGCATATAACCACAACATATCCCTTATTTACTTTATACACTGCTCAAAATAAAGGGAACACTTAAACAACACAATGTAACTTGAAGTCAATCACACTTCTGTGAAATCACACTGTCCACTCAGGAAGCAACACTGATGGACAATCAATTTCACATGCTGTTGTGCAAATGGAACAGACAACAGGTGGAAATTATAGGCAATTAGCAAGACACCCCCAATAAAGGAGTGGTTCTGCAGGTGGTGACCACAGACCACTTCTCAGTTCCTATGCTTCTTCCTGGCTGATGTTTGGTCACTTTTGAATGCTGGCGGTGCTTTCACTCTAGTCGTAGCATGAGACGGAGTCTACAACCCACACAAGTGGCTCAGGTAGTGCAGCTCATCCAGGATGGCACATCAGTGCGAGCTGTGGCAAGGTGGTTTGCTGTGTCTGTCAGCGTAGCGTCCAGAGCATGGAGGCGCTACCAGGAGACAGGCCAGTACATCAGGAGACGTGGAGGAGGCCGTAGGAGGGCAACAACCCAGCAGCAGGACTGCTACCTCCTCCTTTGTGCAAGGAGGAGAAGGAGGAGCACTGCCAGCGCCCTGCAAGATGACATCCAACAGGCCACAAATGTGCATGTGTCCACTCAAACGCTCAGAAACAGACTCCATGAGGGTCGTATGAGGGCCCGACGTCCACAGGTGGGGGTTGTGCTTACAGCCCAACACCGTGCAGGACGTTTGACATTTGTCAGAGAACACCAAGGTTGGCATATTCGCCACTGGCGCCCTGTGCTCTTCACAGATGAAAGCAGGTTCACAATGAGCACATGTGACAGAGTCTGGAGACGCCGTGGAGAACGTTCTGCTGCCTGCAACATCCTCCAGCATGACCGGTTTGGCGGTGGGTCAGTGCAGGGTGGCATTTTTTGGGGGGGCCGCACAGCCCTCCATGTGCTTGCCAGAGGTAGCCTGACTGCCATTAGGTGCCGAGATGAGATACTCAGACCCCTTGTGAGACAATATGCTGGTGCGGTTGGCCCTGGGTTCCTCCTAATGCAAGACAATGCTAGAACCTCATGTGGCTGAAGTGTGTCAGCAGTTCCTGCAATAGGAAGGCATTGATGCTATGGACTGGCCCGCCGGTTCCCCAGACCTGAATCCGATTGAGCACATCTGGGACATCATGTCTCGCTCCATCCACCAACGCCACATTGCACTACAGACTGTCCAGGAGTTGGCAGATGCTTTAGTCCCTCAGGAGACTGTCCGTAACCTCATCAGGAGCATGCCCAGGCTACTGAGCCTCATTTTGACTTGTTTTAAGGACATTACATCAAAGTTGGATCAACCTGTAGTGTGGTTTTCCATTTTGATTTTCAGTGTGACTCTATATCCAGACCTCCATGGGTTGATAAATTTGATTTCCATTGAGAATTTTTGTGTGATTTTTGTCAGCACATTCAACTATGTAAAGACGAAAGTATGTCATACAATTAGTTCATTTATTCAGATCTAGGATGTGTAATCTTAGTGTTCCCTTTATTATTTTGAGCAGTATATAATTGCACTATTGGTGTTTTGTTTTTATTTGGCAAACTTTGTTATAAAAAGGAGATGGGTAGAGTATGGGAGAGTAAGACAATCCCACATAACTCAGGAATGCCCATAATGGATAGATGGGGCAAAGGGTTACCATAGAAATAGGAAAATAATAATAAACATAGACTTATAGGGCATAATACACACACATATTATGACATCTATAGGGGAACTGGCGAGTCCCCCTTTAACTAGTTTACAAGAAGGACAAGCGGAAGGGCATATCTTACCTGATAGCTGGAGTTTAACGTTCCATAACTAAGTCCCGAAATCATGTTCTTAACAAGTGTTGGACTCCTGAAATAACCAAGCACTATTAGAAACATACCGATATATTGGCAATTTAAAGATAAGTGGGGTCTCAGTATACCTTCTCAATGATATAAGACTGATTAGTCAAAGGTTCTATGCAGTAATTTGATACTTCAGAAATGGCTCTACTACCAATTTAAAGTAGTGTCATGATTAACTCATATAATGTAGTGGATGCATGGAAGGGTAACCCAGCAGAGGTGGTTAGTTTCTTTGTTTGAGCATTCCATGAGTTAATCTGAGGTGGATTTAATGTGTTTCTTTGTGCATGCCCTCTGTATCTGTTCTGGCTAGAGGTGTCATCTTCCCAAGGGACCCCTGTGGTGATTCATGGCCTAACAGATAAGGACCCTGAGTTATAGGAATTCCATTCCTATCTTAAGTGGAGGGGTTTCCATCACCTTTACCCCACCATAACTTATTGGCACATCAAAGATGGGAACCAGTTCTTGGGGATGGTGTCATATAATCAGTCATGTGGTCAGAGGGGCGTTTGCTTGCAAAAGTCTGATTTAGGGACAATGCAGCGACCTCAAAGTAGAACTCCATGATATACTCTGATCGGAACAACATCGTAAGAAAACCATCTGGACTTAAGGAGTTCCCACAGGCCTACTTAGCGGAGAAACTCGTGAGTGAGGGTCCTGTGTTTAAGTCCCATTGTTTTTAAGAACTGTTTGCCTGTTTTTATTTTTATTTTGTATGTCTTGTTTTTTGTAATTCTGGCACTGTGTAATCTTTGTATTTTTGTTATTAAAATATTCATAATCTAAGTCTGTCTTTGGGCTCTAGTATCGATATCCACAAACCTAAGAGAGGATAACACGTTACCGTATTGTTATTACGTTCTACAGGATATATATATGTTGTGTGCCCGGGGTGGGTTGATATATATATAGAGATAAAGGTTCTAATTCGGATTTCTCACGAATCCGGTATCAAAATCGTGAGTGGTGGCAGACTACCTGGGGGGATACAGGCAGGATTTGGGGGTTAATTTGGTATAACTTATGCCTTGTTAAGGGGTCAAGTTAGTAAATCCAGAGGCCTGGTGCTATTAACCCCTTCATGCCCATGCCCTCCACACAGTCACGGCTTGGCAAGTAGTCCTGACCGTGACAAACTTGGTGGCAGCTAGGTGGGATATCTAGAGTTTTTTAGTGCTATTTGTATTGCCCGGTTTGGTGATTTTAGTACTAGAAGAAATTACATGGGTTTTGTGTAATTTCCCAAAGACATTACTCAGTGCCTAATTACAGACATACAGTGCAAAACAGTTCGTTCCTCTCCCTTTTATTTTTCTCTACCATACTGCATTATGGAGGCATATCGACGACAGCCAAAAGAATCTCTGGAGCTGGTTTGTCAAGAAAGGAATATACAAATTTTTGGCAAAAGCAAAGAGCAGCTGATTTTGGATCTCCTGGAATATGATAAACTCTGTGCAGATCAGGCCATTGGAGCAGATGTGATTTTGGAAGAGCCTGTGGATCAAGGATGTTTTCCTGATAAAGTTAACGCCTTGAGTGCCATGGACTCTGAGTTACAAGTGGCACTAAAACATCTGGGGAGTGTGGATCCTCAGCTAAAGTTCAACCTGATTATGCAGTACAAGGAAAGAGAGAGCGAGGCTGCTGAGAGAGCTGCGGAGCGGGCTGAACGAGAAGCTGAGCGGAGGTATCAGCTGGAACTTCTACGGTTAAAGCAATATAGTCCGTCTCCCCAAAGCATTGTTAACGGGGATGGATATGCTAACCGACCTCGCCTGGAACACTTTCCAATGCTGGAAAAGGACACTGACTTGGATGTGTTTTTGAGAGGATTTGAGAAAGTGTGCCGGCAGTACCAGCTGCCCAAGGAAGAGTGGGGAAAGTATTTAACCCCACGTCTTAAGGGGAAAGCCCTGGATGTGTTTGCTTCCTTACCAATGGAAGTTGACCAGGACTATGAGGCCATAAAATCTGCCTTGTTAAAAAGTTTTAACCTCACCCCTGAATTCTACAGGAAAAAGTTTCGAGAGATGCAGCAAGCTACATCGGACAGTTGTACCGAATATGCGGGACAGCTTCGGACTGTTTTCCGGCAATGGACTGCAGGGCTACAAGTTACTACATATGAGGCCCTGGAGGATCTGATGATTCTGGAGCAGTTCCTGAGGACACGAAGTCCGGAGGCCCGAGAGTGGATTCTGGACAGAAAACCTAAGACCACGGCAGAGGCGGCAGATCTGGCTAACGATTATGCCAACAACCGTACTCCAACAACAAAGCGGGTACAAGCATCACAAGGACCATCTACTTGGAAAAGAGCAGCCTACCAGCCACCAACTCCTAAGCCAGCAGGGAGACCATCACCCACACCTTTTCTAGCCAACAGAGCAGGGGCCACATCGGGCCAGGGGGATACCCGCCGGTGTTATCGGTGTAACCAGATTGGGCACCTGAGTGTCACCTGCCCTTCTAAGAGACCATCTCCACGGACAAATGGAAATGGAGGTACAGCTGGGGGAGCTGCACCTGTTTTATTTGTGGCTAGACCAAAGGAGGCACAAGGAGACAATTTGCAGTGTGTAACAGTTGAGGAACACCCAGCTGTCTTGTTTGTTTCCAGGTTTCAGGGGAATGAAGAGGAGAACCTACAAAGAGTGACTGTAGGTGGCCATGTGACTATGGGACTCAGGGATACAGGGGCTGCTTGCACTCTGGTGCGGCCTGAGATGGTAAAATTTGAGGATCTTATCCCTGGGAAGACCATGTCCATCCATGGAATTGGCGGGGTGCGCCCTGCAGTGCCAGTGGCACGTGTGTACCTTGATTGGGGTGTGGGCAAGGGTTTGCGGGAGGTGGGGATATCCGAGGATATTCCTGTTAATGTTTTGCTGGGCAAGGATCTGGGTCGACTTGTTTGCCAGTATGCACCAGTTGAGGAAACCTGTAAACCTGGAGGGCTGGTAGAGAGCCCTGTCCAACCTAAGGTACTGTCTGAAACTTTGGGAGTAGTGGGTAGCTGGGAGGGAGCCCGGAAGGTAGAGGTATGCCTGTCTGAACCAGCACCCAGGATCCTGTCTCCTGAAGAGATGGAGGGGGATGTGCACCAAGAGACCAGACCTAGAGAGCAAGCTCTAGGGGAAAAGTGTGGTTTGACCTTTGGAGGGGCAGAGGTTCAGGAACAGGGTGTCTGTAGTGGCTCTTCTGGTTCAATGCCCCCTGATACGAAAAAGCATAGTGTTACTATGGGTGATCAGGTAGCCAAGGGATTCGGGCATGCTGGGGATACTTCTGTCAACGTGTCTTCAGAAGTTGTATGCCCTGAAGGTATTATCCCTGGAAAACTAAGGGGGACTGGGGATGTGTGCCCAACCGTGTCTATAGCACCTGAGTACTTAGATCTTGGTGCAGGAGAAAGTATGCATGATGTTGGGATGTCTGAGGATACTCATGTTACTGACTTTTCTCAAAGGGTAAACAAGGGATATATAGAAGTTGATGTTTCTGTGTGTCAGCCAAACCCCTGCTTTCATGCTCCAGATGAAATGCTTAATGTAACTCCTAAAGTGCTGGTGGTTAAGAAGCTGGAAGGGGATAGTTTCTCAACTGTGCTTAAGACCCCTAAAGCTGTAAAGTCTGGAGATAAGGAGGAGGGGGAGGAAAATTCACACCTTGTTATACCTTTTGTGTTTTCACTAAGTGGGCAATGTGAGGGGCAGAATATTTCCCCTGTAGCTGTAGTGACAGACCAGCAAGATGCTGGGGCAACAGCTACAGAGGATAATATAGTATGGGTTGACGAAAAGACAGCTACATTGACCAGTCAGCAAGAAACGCCTCGCCCTGTGAGAGTAGGTGAAGCCAAGAGCCTGGGATCCACACAGGAAGCCCAGGACAATGGACACCCGTTTGCTGTCTTGCTTGGGAATGGGCAGCGTTTAGCGATCCTAAGCAGGGCAGAAAAACAACTGGATGAGGCC
>VKOC01016214.1:0-187836 GCA_009364415.1 Spea multiplicata
TAAGTTAGACAGAAACAAAATAGTTAAGTCTCACATTAGAAGTGAGTAAAGTCCTAAGAAGGGAGGGACAGGCATTGTTTAAGATTCGGGAGCTACCCAGGGGTCTGTCTGGTCTTTACGAACAGGGGGATTTGATTGGCTATTTTAATGTTAGCCATTTTGTCACTGTACAACAAAAATCATATTCATCAAGTTTAACAAGTATCCAAGGAACTCTCCCAGTGAAGGCGTAAAAGGATGGACAATGGAAGCCTGTTATCTAGAATTATTTTTTCTCACCACCAGTTGCAATGTTTAAAATTGTGCATATGTGTTTTATTTTAGCATTATATATATGGTGCTGTATCTTAGCATTGAAGAAAAGTGGGCTTTATTTCATTTTGTCCCAATAAGCTTCCTTTCTCTACAGAACTAAAGGCTGCTGTTGTGCCAGTTAAGTAATCATTTGGGTGACCTTCCCTGCTCATAGACCAGGACGGGACTGGGGATGACGAGGTGGCCCTGGCACTTTAAGGCCAGCAGTCACTTGATGACATAAATGCAGCTGGCATCTGGATACACGTGGCCACATGTTTTTATGCTCATGTAGTGTGCTGAGGATATATATATAAATTCAATATAAAAATATAAAAAAATCAATCTCTTTCAAATCAAACAGCTTTTTGATAAATAAAAAATTAGCATATAAATATATCGTTTAAATAGCTAGTTTTAGTGAGTATGTTAACATCTTGTGTTTCTGTTTTGCTTTCAGATGTTCAGGTGAACAGCTGTACGGAAGAATGTCAAGGTTGTAAATATCTCTGGCTGTCAGGGCCTATGTGCTGCATGATAAAAAAATGTGTGTATCAACTTCCTAGTTAGAATTAGTTCTACTTCAATCTTCACAAAGAGATAATTTAAAATAAAAAAATATGTACTGCCCTGTCTGACTCATTCTTGGAGGCAACAAAATAGCAACAACACAAGAAATAAATGGATTTAGTTGTGGATTCATGTATGATTTTATCTTAGATATGAAGAACTGTCATCTTCACAGCTTTTAGCATCTAATTTCATTTATCTGAACTACCAAAAAAACTTTTTATGATTGCTAATCGGTGATCTTAAAATGCATGAAGCTTCAATGGTAGAGGGAAGAACAACCATTATTTTGTGGTGTAGTGGCCTTGGGGAAAGACAATCTTCCTTTCCAGCAGGTAAGTATGTAAGCAGAGCCGGCCTTAGGTGTTCTGGTGCCCTGTGCGGACTACTCCTCTGGCGCCCCCCATCCCAAAAAAAGAAAGGAAAAGAATCTTGTAACAAAACTCCCCTTTCTCACTATCTATCCCCCTTTATCACTATCTACCACCTCTGCCCCTTCTCACTGCCTTCCCCCCTCTGCCCCTTCTCATTATCTACCACCTCTCCCTACTTCTCATTATCCTTACTTACCTTGTTGAGTCCTGCGGAATATTTCGGCACTCAGCATGAAACGCCGGCACCGCAACGGAGTCACAGAGAGTGAGGGGCGCCGAGTGGTCGTCAGGAAGTTTCAGCAACCACTAGGCGCCACTCTCCGGGACATTAATCAAAATCAAACGTGTTTTAGTTTGTTTTAACTTTACTAACATCCTCCATGTTAAATAAAATACAAAACTTTATTTAACATGAGGATGTTAACAAAGCTAAAACCAAAACAAACCCCGATGTTTTAATTTAAGTCCCGGCATTCTGTTGATGGCGCCTTGTGCGGCCGCACAGGTCGCACACCCCTAAGGCCGGCCCTGTATGTAAGAGATAAGTGCACATGCTTCTATTACAGTGGGTTCAAGTTACTGTTAATATTGTATATTGTTAGTTTTAATATTATTGTTAAACTTGTATTCACCCAAAGTAATAGCATTATGGAATCTGCTGGCAATCTATGAATACAATGTAATAATAAAGAAGAAGTGGAAGAATGTATTTTATGTATCTGTGAAATAAATGACAAGGTATAGATTAATTAATAGTAAGCTGACCAGATTTTCAAAATGAGATCCAGAGAAATGTTTGTTTTACTTATATGGTTTAATCAAATTATAAAGGAGCAGTATTGCAGTATATTGCTGTATTGTATCTTTTCTCGACAGGCAACGAGACAGGGTCGGCCATGCTTACTTCCCAGCCACTAAAGTTTGTCTAGGGCTAGCCCTGCCCCTACATGTCACTAGCCCAGAAGAGGCAGAGCTCTGGCTAACCTATCTCGAAAAGTTCCTGTATATATACTTATTTGTTGTATGATTTGCATTAAAACATGTTTTTGGTATGGAAGGTGCTGTAACAGGTTGGTTAGCTCACAAGGTTTCAAGTCACACTGAAATAGGAAATATGTTTTCATATTGTAGATATCATTCTGTAACCTCACTTTGATGTTATAGCACACGCGTGTGATGGGGCATTACAAGTATCATCTGGAATTACATAAAGAAAAGATGAGGGGGCCCTTGTCCAAATGGTTATACTCGTGATGGGGGCAATGCCAATATGGTCGTTAAATTATATTAAAATAAACACACAGACTCTGAGGCATGGAAATAAAAGGCCACAATGTTATCGAACACTGTGTGATAAACAAACTGTTATAAAATATATGAAGTTATCAAACTAGACAACTTAAACTAGCTGAGATCTTGATGACTGGCTGGGGTCCGTGAGTCTAGATACAAAGGCATAGCCACCGACGTAACGTCCCTTTGTTATGGACACGATGCTTGCAAGTCACCAGGGATTCAGCCTCCCGCGAGTCTTGCAATTAGCTACTTGTTCTAGTGCCACCTGAATTGTCCATACCTCAGACAGACATTTCCGCACACATACCAGAGTGGGGCCTCCAGTGTGGATCTTCATGACCTGAAATGCAGAAAAAAAGAAGCAAATCCTTGCGACAGATTTATCCAAAGTCATTGAAGCTCTCATTTTTTAAAAATATCATGATTCTTGCTCACAAGCAACTCCCCTTCATATGTCTAATTTCTTCTGCCCAATCCACAGACGTAAATCCTGGGCACCAGCGTACCTAAAGGGCCAGGGGGGCGGTATGCCCCAGGTGCCACTCATCGGGGAGGCCCGGTGGTCTGATGGCCGCCTAACGCAGGCCCGCAGTTTACTGCAGTGGCACCTGTGCACTGTATGAGGAAACTCTTTCCCCTACCAGGAGCCTATAATTTATTTATGAGTTAATTTATTTTTCCAGATTTCTATTCTTTTCCAGTTCACATACAGATAAAAATTTGTGAAATAAATATTCTGGCCAACATTTATTTTTTGTGTGTGTGTGGGGGGTGCCACATACAGGATCTGCCCCGGGTGCCAAATACTCTAGGTACGCCCCTGCTGGAAACTGTGTATGTTAATGATATTCCACACCCAGTCAAGCAGCCCTTTCATTAACCCAGATTCATGGTTTTCTATGTAAACTCTAGAGCCCCTATTGTATACCTATGACTCGGTATCTTAATGAATTCCCATGTACTCAAGCACAGTCATTGATGCTAACTCCTGGGCACAATACCCAGCAAGCTCTAACTACCCCCAAAATATTATATTTACCTGTGAATTACTAAAATGCAGTTGGGCAGCCATTTCTTGGTGCTGCCTACTGGTCTGTTGTATACTTACTGATCCAACCTACCTAACCCGTCCCTACGCTGTCAATCCCACCGATGCAGAATTATTAAAGCCTACCTAGTAAGCTATCCTGATCATTCTATGCGCTGTCATGCAGTCTTTACATCAATTCTTAATTCAAGAATATTAGGATGACCAAGCAAATGACCCGATTCCTATCATAAATACCTTTTAATTAAAAAAGTGACATTTATGTTGTGAGCACTGCAAATCTAAAGTATTTTTTAAAATGCACAAGATGAGTGATGTTATAATTGTGCAAAGCCTGGCATAATGCTGACCAATATTGCATCACCTGGAATGTTTTGCATAAAAAACAGAAACCACTTTTAACCCCTTCAATACCTTTCTGTTAGTCGTCATGCCGGTTCTTGGTTCTTGCTAAGCCAAGAACTTTTATGTGGCTTTATCCAGCACCGTAGTTTCTTTACAGAACATATCATACGAATGCAGGGACTATTAAATGCTATTAAAATAATTGAATTTGGCAGGCTATGTTGTGTGTAGGTGTGATTATAATAACCTTGTATGTTTGCAAAAAACACCCTGAGTCCCTCCTCAAAGAACAGGACCTCCATTGTTCTGCTAAGCAGACTCAAACGGTTGGAGACCTGAGTTTTGTTTTACAACTAGTGAAGTGTCTGAATCCTTGGAATTCCGCCTTGGTAAGGAGGATTAATCTTCATTCACATTTATATGGTGAGCAAACTAGGAGCATCTGAAAAGCATTGAGGTAGTGCTCATTAAAAGCATGTTCATGCTGTCTTCTAAGATATTACATTAGCATAATAGCCAATTGGGCAGAAAGTGGATCCAGCTGTTTTGTGACATTAAGATGTAGACTTTTCCATGCAGTCATTTAATATATACTGTATACAAAATTATATTTCACATATAAAAAAACATATATCTGCGAGAATAGAACAGAAATATACATTTTCATTATATGCCTGTATTCCCATTTATAGACACGGACACATTCATTTTTATGAGTAACTTGTATCTCATCTTCACACCATTTTCATCATTTTCTGTTTTCTCATCTTCTCCACAGCTTAGTGATGTGGGTCTTGACAGAGCTAGTGGGTGTGCACAAAGGAGTGATTTAATTGGTGCAAGTTTGTTATGGGTGGGGTTAAAACTAAGGGTATATAAATGGGTTTGTCCCACCCTCTCTCCCTTTGTTAGTGGGTTGTGGAGGTGTCTACCCCGTTTTTTCACAGCGGCGGGGATAGTTGGAGATGATTGTTTTGGTACACTGGGTTATGGTTTGGTTTTACTTATTTGTTTTGGTACACTGGATTTTGGTTTGGTTTTACTAATTTGACTTAGCTCAAGTTAGTTTGGTAGGTTTCGAGCTGGCCTGTGGCTCAGAACCTGGGGTGGTGTAGGGGTGTCTCGGTATGCCCTTGCATGGGTTACAATTTGTTAAACGGTATGGTGTGGGGGTGTCATGGTATGCCCCTACAGTGATCAATGGGTCAAGGTGTAGGCATCTGGTATGTTGTGGTGTCTAATGTTATACGGTTAATATGTTTATAATGGGGGGTCATTGTCAATGTTTATGAATATGTTATCTCTGTTTAATTGTGATGGTCTGTTTTGACAATGACCTTTAAATATTGTAAATGTTAATAAAGAAATTATATTTGCACTCAATAACGATGTGTGTGTCTTTTTTGGAGGAAAGGTGTTGGAGTTATGGGTACGATCATCCGGGGGGTACATTCAACTATGCGCCTGTCATAGTATTCATTCTTTTGCATGAACATTGAATTTATTTACATATTTACCATCCCAATGCAGGTTTGCCTCTGATTTACATGTAAATAGTGTTTTTCTTTGTTAGATTATCCCTAATGTCTTAGATAGCAAACTGTTAAAATACAGGGCAGGTTCTAGGACCTGTGTAAATCAATTAGAAAACTCATATTCCTTTCCCCTGGCACAAACCCTCTCCAGTCATATTTTATATTCCTCCTTGCAATTCATAACTTTGCTAATCTGTTCTGTGTCATTTGACACATACCTTTTCTTTGGAGAATTAGTGGTAAGGGAAAGCACACCGTGCTGCTATAGAGCAGCAAGTAAATATAACTGCTTCATCATGCCACAACTTTAGCTACTTGGAACAATAAGAAGTTACCAGCTTACTTATGGTAGGTGAGCAAGGTAGACATTCTCAAAGTTGGCCAACCTTTTGAAGACTTTCTGTGACCATGTGCGAAGGTGTGATTCTGGTAATTATTTAGTAATACAGTAGTGTTTGGCATCAGTAATGTTTTTTTATATCTATTGGACTGTTTGGGGAATTTTGTTTTTCTACATTCTAGATTCTAACAGGAATCTGTGCTCCTAAAAAGCAGTAACAAAAGAAACGTTTTTATTATTCAGCACCTGAATAATAATTGTAAATTAGCACTTAAAATCCAGTGAGATTGCTTCAATGATCCCTGAAATGAAAACAGAGAATCAGAACATTTTATTTAGTTTTTTTTAGTGACATAGGATCCTAGTATTGCAGGGAGCCTATGTTTATGCAATGCTAGATGAAAAAACGGCTTATTCTAGGCCATATAGGGAACTGCCCAGGAAAAGGATAGCCCTGTTTAATTTACAAAAAAGAACTGTTGCAGCCACTTGAATGTTAATGATTCTTTTTAGTTTTTCTTTTGAGGTGGGGGGGTGGTGAAGAGTGATGATTTAATGTATAGTTTTTCTTTGTCAACAGAAACTGTTGATTTTGATTCATAGTACAGAGCATAAACTGTTAAAGAGAGAGCAACTGTTGGCAAGAGAGGACCCTCCCCATGCACAAATCAATGAATACAATGTAAAAAATTTTTATTTTATAATATCTAATGTTTAATGGAGGAGGCTTACAATTGCAGATGTAATCGCTCTATTTTAAGGGACCATTCAGTCTAACCGAGAATGCATATTCTTTTAAGTCACTGCCCAATCTACAGTTCCAACTAAAAACCACAAGTCTTGTTTTGAATGAGCACGTGGTTATTAATTAATCATTTTTTGGTCATTTATAGCTTTTATATGGGATCTTTATGCAAGATGATGCTGTCTGAGAAACATAATTTTGGGCTCTATTTCCCTCTCACTCTTTTGAAAATTGTCATCCTGCCCTAATAAACCATTACTTCTATTGTGTTGTTTAGATGAAGAGGCTGGAAGTTCATGTCCTTCTATGTTAGTACAAGCAACAATTGGTTTTATAGAAACGCCTTATAAAAATAAGTGTGTATCCTTTTAACTGATTGAATCGTAATATTTTCCTTAAATGTAGTGCATTACATAGTAATTTTTAGTGAATCCAGAAGCTCTTTCACTTTTCTAATAGAATGAACTTGCAAACCAATCGCCTTTTCGCTTATTATACAGTCCTTTTCCTTTTCTAGCTTGGAAATTTTGCTTCAAGCTTTTAAAATACCAAGGACAACATTGCCGACTATTATGTTCCATAGACAGGAACAGCATATGGTAAAATAAGTAGCCTAAGCCATAGACGTTACCCACCAGAGGTCTAATCGTGGTCACAAAAGTTGTGGTTTGGAAAATGGCAACACATCATCATCATTAATAGAGAATATACTTACAGTATATATTTCAATTTATTTTTTCTTTCAACCTTACCCATTATTGCTGGTATGTGTCTCAAAGAAACCTCGCTCTCTTATTAGGAAAATCTCCCTGTAAAGTTTTTGTCCAGTTGTGCCTAAATAAGCACAAAAAATTATTACCAATTCATTTTCACAGCCAAAAGCAGTGCGGAAACATGTTTCTGGCAGAAGTGAGGTTTATAAAGTCCCTTCTTTTTTGCAGTTGCTATTTGTGGGCTGTGTGTGTAAAAGCCAGTTTTATACGGAAGGCTGTTGTGTTTTCCATATAAATAACTCCATATATTCCCCCTTTGAAGTGACTCTTTTTGCTTTCAAAATGAGGTCATAAAACAGGATAAGTAATGGGTTTTGAAACCAGATGTAGTAAAACATAAAATTTAAACCTACTCAGTTTGGGATTTATGACTTATAGCGAGGCTAATCATTATGGCATGAAACACGGAGAGCTCTTGCAAAAATGTCAGGCATTAGCCAAGGAGTATGCAGTGTAATATTATAGATACTGACGTCCTAGAGGACACAATGCTCCAAATTAAAATGCTTCTGGTATTGTTTGATTTTAGAAAATTTGATTATTATTGTTATTTCTAAATGCATATTAATTTAGTTATTGACAGCTGACAAGCTGCCTGTCTACCTGACTGATAAGTCAGATTGTGTCTCATTCAACAGAATACTTAATTTGTTAGAGTGAAGGAAAAAGGCTAACCAACACCATCAAATAAGTAGCATATCTACTGAGTGACCATGTTTCAAACCCAAAATGTATTTGTTTCCATAATGTACAATTTGTCTAAAGTTTTGGAGTATGTAAATGTTTTTGAGCAATGTGCAATATTATTATTATTTATCGGTTTATATACTACCATTATCAAAGACCTGCATCGGTATAAACAGTTGCATGTTAACAGAATTTATAGTAAATCAGTTACATAAATCATTAGTACAGGGTTGTAAAAACCTGCCCCCAAACATTTTCTCCATTCCAGTCCCCAAAAAAGAAAAGTGTAATGGGTGCAGGCATGGAGGGAAAACTGATTGCTTAATAAACAGGCTGAGTCAGTTCCACTGTGTTTTCCAGAGCCATAATAATAATTGTTATTATTATTAGTATTGGCTTGTGGATGTGTGACATTAGTGGCTGATGTGGGCAGAATGTGAAGACACACCCAAGCTTATTCATCCATAATGGAGAATATTCAATATTCATCTGGAGAAATATACACCATATCTACCTTAAGGCCACACAAACATATAACATAATGCAGACTATCTAAAGCTTTTATAACTTACAAAACAATATGTACTTCAGTGGTCTGAATGCAGACAGATCATGTCAGTAAGTACACCCAGAGCCGTGATGTCAGATTTTTTTGAAGCCAATCTTCTTGAATGTCCCTGTTTTGGGGAATGAGTATAGGGCAAGCAAACCCTTGATGGTGTAATCTATTAAAGCTTTCAAATATTTCATCATAACTTAGATCTGTCACATGTTATCATAGGTCAATCTTAAGAGTGCATGTGATAGAAGAATATTAAGTGTTTTGAGTCCTCCAAGTTGTACGTTGGCAATATCAGTAAGATCAGTCCTAATGATAATTAGACAAGAAGAGGAACCATGATGAGGCTTCAAGGTGGAAAGTATTGATGCATACGGTGTCTATTGAGTATGCATATGAATTATTTTTATGTTATATATATATATATTAAATGTATAAAGCTATACATATGTAATAGCCCATTACCTTTTTGTCAAATGAATAGACCACAAAGAAAGGTCGAGGCGAGGACCCACAAACACAAGGGTTTTGAAAAATGGAAGATGTATACTTTACATGAATGGCAGAACATTGTCTATACTGGCTTGTCATAGCCTTTAGTTCATCAAGTTGAACTGTCATAAAATAGTATATGTACGCATTTATATGTATATATGTTTATTTTGACTGTTCTGAAATGAGATGCTCTCTTATCCCTTTATTGCTATAGGTCATTGAATCCTTCAGCACACATACTAGGTACCTGGTTTATGTATGGCTTTGGCAGTCATTTTTTTCTCACAAAAGTGAGCTCTGCAGTTTGTTCCCACGGTTGTCATGAAAGGGTGTATAAGTCAGGTTTAACATATTTAAGTGTCAAAGGGATCAGGAACAGGATTACTGCTCCAGTTAAGTCATTAAGTCTTCTATCTGAAGAAGAGATCTGTGGGGTACAGAAAGCTTATGTAACAACATATTTTCTGTGTTGGCCCAATAAAAGGTATCAGCGTTGGCAACAAGACTCCATTTTCTCTTGGGCTTATATGGCTATATTCAGTTCTCTCCTCTGGTAAACTCTCTTTATTTTATAATCCAACATTCTAGACGCTCCGTAACAACTTTTTTGTGTATCTTTCAGACAAAACCGAGGAAACGCTTCTAGTAATTTCAGTCAATACTTAGTACTGACTTTGCTTTATGGTTTCTATGATTGAGTTTCACAGAAATGGCATATGGTATCATGCCATATCTGCAACAGCCTTAGGTTTCTAGAGTGCAGGTGTTACAGGAAAGTGCAACAATCTGTGGTAAATCATTAGATGGCCATTGCCTTGTTATCAAAACTGCCATCAAACTATATTAAATCTTGTGCTTCCTTTAAAACAGTCCCCAATCTCCATAAATTAACATTTGGACAATTAAGATTTACCCCTGCATAATACACCAGTGATTTCGCCAACCAGAGACATCAGGGTTTCTTCTTTAGATGGACTCAAAAGTAATACCAGTGGCATGCACATAGGGAAGGTTTTGACTAAAAATTACAGTAATGTTTTTTTAAGGGAAATTTGAGATTTTTATAGAGTGGGGTGTTTGTATTTGCATGATAATTTATTTTCTACTGCTGGCTCTTTAACAATTTCCAGACAAAGAGACTATGAGCAGGTTACTCTATAGGTAAATTAAAATATTTTAAGAAATAAAGAACTTTGTTTAAGGGCATTCATTAAGTTGCCTCGTACACAATCTATGGCTATAACATCTAAAATATTCTAACTAGAATTATTATTATTTCCTTTGATCCAAAGAGGAGAGTTTACAGTAGTTTTAATATGCATAAAAGCTAATGTTCCTATTCTTTGAATGATAATAGCTGTCAGATCTTAGTATCCAATCTCTTATCTCTTTTGAAATCAATATATTCTAAATTGCCATAATCATCTATAACTGCATATTTGTATGTGGACGGCAAAACCACTGGTGTATTTTGCAGGAGTAAATCTTCATTGTCTAAATGCTAATTTATGGAGATTGGAACCGTTTTAAAAGAAATACAATGTATCTGTGTCTGGATAAAAAAAAAAATACACATCAACAAGGAATACTTGCCAAATATTGTATCCTTGTTCAATGAAGTCAGCCCTTTTTGAGCAGTGGAAAAAAATATCATATCTAATTTAACCTAATTGGTTGATGCCAGAGGAGGCCCCTGCAGGCGACCAATAAAGTCGTTTGCACGGCCCTTTAACCCCTGATGGCAAAACAAAATGAACCAAACCAAAACCGAAAATGACCCACAAAAATGGGACAGTAAATGCAGTAACAATATTTATATATATATATATATATATATTATATATATATATATATAAGCTGAGATTCATGCCAGTAATGGATGGGATGGGCTGTAGAATTTCTGGGTCCCCTTGGATTCTGCCCTGGTTGCACCTGCATCCCCATTAATACATCTGTATATGGTCCCTCAGGTCCGGGTTTGTGCCTTATGTATAGGCGCCCTGTTTAAAAAGCATAAGTGGTTTAAAAATTATAATATATTTCCCCAGAAGTCCTAGAAAATAAAGTACTTAGCCTTTGGAATCTTCCCAGTATAAACTATCCATGCAGAGATATGTGAAAAAAGTTACACCTACGTAATTCCCAAGCAGCTGTAAAGTCCACACTAGCTAATTACCAAACAAACACTAAAAAACCCAACAGTGCTAAGAAAAATTTTACTAAGCCTTGAAATGTACCAAACACCACAGTAAAAACCTCAACTTTAATTGAACTGGAGACACACAAACACTTCTGCCCAGAAAACTGTGAAAAAAACTCCTCTAACAGCAGCACATGTTTGATAACCTGGAACTAAGCGACTTTAACAACGAAGGTCCATGATACCTAGTAGTTATTGGAGGAACTACTAAAAAGGGAACATTAGATGTAGGCCAGTAAATTAGACTTTTTAATTGTTTGCTTTGTGAAAAAATTTCTGTGTAGTAGTTCAGTATAAGTCCATCAATTTCAACTTTTCAAACTACCTCCATTTGTTGATTGTTGGTTGTTAATATGTCAATTTAGTGGTTACTGCTATGTATGGTTTTACTGCAAATATATCAAACCTTTGTTTAAGAATTTACCAACAACACTTATATTCTGAGTAACTCTATATTTTATGTAACTTTACTATTGGGTGTTCATTAGACACACTCCAATGGATCAATGGATCAATGGATCATGTAGTAATCTAAAGCTCTAGCGGACCTGCACCCAAACCATGGTCTTCTTTGTATAACCAAGACTCCTGACAATTTCAAGTGTTGAAATGTGTACCAATGATGATGATCATATGGATAACAAGAGCAGAGTGGGGCAATGTGATGTTGAACTAATACATAATGCTGGACTGAAACAGGCTGATGATGATTACAGCTTCCGTGAGGTTAACAATAAAAAGTTTTTTTTTCCTTGAGCATTAAATGAAGTGCTGTAATTATTTTCCACTAATCTCCATTTATCTTCAGATCTGGAGGCGGCCATAGTTGTTGCTCATGTCATCTTTTGGGTGGCCTACCTTGCTCAAGAACCACACTGAACTGATTCTTTACAGCAATCCTAATGAAGTCTGTTACTCCATATACTTTCATTAGTCCGAACAAAGAGGCAGCTACCTGAGAACATTATATTAAGTTTAAAAAACAAAACAGCACAATATTTTTTAAAACTTGTTTTTAATTTGTCACTAGTAATTATAGAGTGGTGCAAGATCCCCTATAACATCTCCAAAAACAACTACACGGAGTGAACCCCCCCACCATCAATAATTTCAGGAGGGTCCTGTATGCACCGATAAATATATATTGCTGTACGTGTGTCTGCAATAATATATGGAAACTATGTCAATAGCCATTTTCCAGTCAATACTACAAAGAAAACAAGGAACAATTAAATAGGAATCCAGGCATAATACAAATAGATTTTTTTGTTAATAATCAGGTGTTATCAATAGAATCAACAGTGTATATCAGAGCTACTGTGAACCAGTGTCAGCTGTTTACCAAATAGCACATACTTTCCTGGTTACTGCAAATTATTTCCACTTATTTTAAGAAATGGAAATAAATGTTTGGACAGAAGCTTTGTCTGATCTTCCTGTTGATCTTAGTGTGGTTTTAACTCAAAAAGGAGCATCTGTTGGTGAAAATGTCTGCACAGGTGTGTGGATAAAGTACTTGTATGGGTGTGGATTTTAACATTAATAACTTTCTTAAATGTCTGAAATCATGTCATGAATTATTTCAAGCCTAACATATTCGCATTGTTTGACATTTCAATGCCCTTTTTTTAATACCATAGTTTGGTGCTTTGTGATTTTTTTTTTTAAATAAATGCATGTTTAGTGAGGTTTATTGAATGTAAAAACACTAAACAAAAGAATGAGATAAGAGAAGGGGGGGCAAAATAAACAAGTATTCTCGATTTGCATTGTATTCACCATTTTCTAAGATAACATTTTTAGTTGTTGATTCTGTATTTGAAAAGAGAAATCAGTGTTTTAGAATACATTAAATGAACACGGTATTGAGTTAAATGTAGGATTAGAATTTAAGTTAAAATCCTTACATTATAAGTGTAGGGAGCAATGAAGGGAAATATATGGCAGAAGATGGCAAGGCTATCAAAATAATTACTTTATTTAGCTAACAATTATCTTCTCCAGAGTTCGACCTTACAAAGACTACCAGAGCCAATCACTTTCCAATAACAGAAGTGGATGACTTGATGGTGTCCCAAATCCCTTCATTCCTCTTTCATCCCATGATGGCCCTCTTTTACTATTATCTCAATTTTCTTGGGAATCTATCCCAGTGTGCTAAAGCCCTAAACATTACAATAATGTGTATAGAAAACTGGGTTTGTGAATGAAATGGTGTAAATAAAATACATTAATATTCTTCCAAATGCCTTACTCGGTTAAATAAATAACAAAAATCTAGAGCTCACAAAGCCACATAAAGAGTTTTGTTAAAGCCCTGCCCCAGCCACATCCAGAACCGCATTCTCTAAAAAACAGTACCATCTTTGACCAGTTGAAATGGAGCGTATGTTACTGAACATGTGGGTTTTGAGAAAAAAGAGATCAACTTAATTCAAAATTAATTACCGTATTTATCGGCGTACAACACGCACTTTTATATCTAAAAAAATAAGCTTAAACCCTACCTGCGTGTTATACGCCGATAACTCCTAGAGCTGCACGATCTGCAGCCGCGTCTCCCGCACTTCCGGTTCCGGCGAGGGTGCGTGTTATACGCCGGTAAGTACGGTATTACCTCTGAGGGGAGTCCCATCCTGGGAGCAGAGCCTCTCAAAGGGGGGCAGCTCCCTCAATAGTCCTCGGCTGCATGGGACGTGTGCCCACTTGCACAAAATGAAACCTCTCCAATGCTGTAGGGCATAAGTCTGGAACCAACTGCTGTAGGGAAAGCACCATGAGACAACATGAGAGACCCTTACTGAACGGGGTATCTGCAAAAAGTCTATGAACCTCTGTTCCATACCCGTCAGAAAGTTCAGATTCTGGGTGAGAGAAGCAGCGTCAAGGGGTAGGTCAAGAGATGCCCCACAACTCTCCCCAAATGCCAAATGCAAAGTGTAGCCCCCCAAAAATGGGTATGCAGGAAACCAGTGTTTGATCCACAGGCAGTTTTCCACTGTGATCACGGCCCGAAAGTGTTCTATTCCACTCCACGATCTGAAGCAAATTAGAGGCCCAATATAATTTCTGTATGTCTGGAAGAGCTAGATCACCACTCTGTTAGTACCTTGAAACATAACATAGGGTAAGAGCCTTGCCAGACAAATTTAAGCATTGTCAAATTAAGATCATGGAAGAAGGTAGGCGGAAAGTTGATAGGAATTGTTTGGAATAGGTAAAGGAGTCTGGGTAATAGATTCATTTTAAGAGAATTAATGCACCCATACCATGGGAGATGAGGGGTTATGAACAATGGACCATGGAGCGCATATATATGGGGAAAAAATAAACAACGATAATAGTACAATATGTAAACACTAAAAATAAGTTTAATAAGATGTCAGATCCACTCACAAGCGGGCTGGATAAAACAGGCTCATCAAAGGACTTTGAATTTAATAACTTCTAGTTGGATGTGGCACAGCTATAGTGATAATAGTGTGCAAAAGCGTGTATAGGCAAAACTGCCTCGAATCAGCAAATGTTCCGGTAAATAGTTCTCTCAACGCGTTTCGCCGATAGCTCGTCGGCTTCCTCAGGAGAAAATTCAGATACTGTGTTTGTTCATCAAAAATTATAAGTTATGTATTCATCGTTCGGTTTAAATAGATGGAAACTTCCGGGTTCCTGTAGCGTTGCGTCATCACGTCCACCGTGCGACGACCCGTCATCATGGCTGTAACTGGCCGTCATCGCTGTAACGTACATTTTATGATGTTGGTTCCATTACATTTTTGATAAAATATTTTGCAGGGATTGATATGGTGTGTGGAATACACGCATAACGGAAAGCTGTGATGTCCTTAATTATGAGGTCTAAAAAACATTTATAGTACTGTTGAGTTATATCCTCAAAAACTTAATTGTCATGTGACACAAAAGACACATGAGAACTGAATAAACATAAAAAGAACGGTGTTCTTCAGAGGAAGACTAAATAGTGCTGTTAGTGTCTTAATATATCAGATTTATTGGCACTTTAGCTTGGGATGCTGAATCTACCAATTTAAAATTCCACTGATGATAGCATTAGTAAATATCAGAAACAAAGCAGAACATGGCTAACTTACCAGCAAGGTCACCTTTGGAAATGCATATGAACCTCTTTTTGTATATGTTTCTGCTCTGTATAAAATTAGCTTTCTTTGTGTAATATCTATTTTAATATTTGTTTAGTCATAATACAATAGGTTAGACAATTAATTAACCAATAAAGTCAATTTCCTCATTTTAAATTATTAAAATTACATAAAAATGCTTTAGAACACATTTCTTTTGCTCCTAATGTCACACCATAAGCATACTGGCAAAATGGTGACTGCTGAGCTTATGCATCAGGTTGGTCAACTAAAAGCATTTAAGCCAATGCAAATGTTTTGTAGCTTTACATATATTTTTTCATTTTATGTTTTTCCAATGTAAGGTATAGAAAATGCCACATTTCTCAAACAGGGACCTGTCCGCTGTCCCACATCATTTGATGGCACTTTAATGAAATGTAACTTTTTACATACCCATGCCTCTATAGAAAAGAAAAAAGTTGTATGGAAGGACTATGATTTTTTCTATGATTGTTTATTCACTAGAAATTTAACTCAGTGTTGGATTTCCAAGTTTCACATTATTTATTTTTGTATTAAATTCAAAAACTGTGAGTTAGAGCAAGCATACAACTGTTTGCATCATTGTAACTTTTTAAATAAATATTTAGTTTAAATGTGTATATTAGTTTGGCTGCATGTGTGTTAGTGCCGAGTGTCTAGTTGTGATGGTGTGAATGTGTGCGTGTGTTAGCCAAGGTCAGGCCCTGGATCCACACCAAAAGCCAGCCACGCACTCCCACCACAAAACCTCTGCGAGGTAAGTGATGGGGGGCAAAGACAGTGAGAAAAGGGAGAGATAGTGGGAAATATAATGTGCAATCTGGGTGCTGGGCACACCCTATATGTGCAATATGGGTGCCGTGGCTGGCTTCGGGGTGTGCGGCCTTTAATCTATGTCTGCAATGTAGGCACCATCAACACAGAGAGGCGAGTCATGTGTATGATGGGTGGTATAAAAAGGGGCAGCAAAATGAGGGTGGCAAAAATCCTTGCACCAGCCCTGGTGGGATGTTAATATTGCTTATTTTAATCTTTACTGTAGACACTGTTATGTAGGTTTATTTAATGTGTAGTAACTAAAAAAAATTTGGGGAAAAATGACAGATTTGCTTTAAATTTCTCTCTGATGTTTGGTTAAATAAGTGTAATTATATTATATTGTGTTAATAATTTGCCTAAGGTCCCAAGGAGCTAACACAGGAATTAGAGCAGTCTCACATTCAGAATGTCAGTCAAATTAGTTATTCCCTCTATACCAGAGGGTCAGGCTGCCAAAAGCCTTGGCAAGGAACACAGTTTACTTTATTTTAATTGCAATACAAATTGGGTCATGGGACATCAGCATTCATGAAATTGTATCATTTAAATCCAAATTAAATGGCAGGAATATGTTGAGGGATAGTAGGTTAGTGGTCAGCCCAAACCATTATAAAGGATAAACAGAATCAATGTAATTTACCAGAACATGTATAAATAGTAAATCAAAGGTAACAACTGAAAATATTTGAAGACATTTCATCACCACAATTCCAGAAAGTCATTAGTGAACCTTAATTTAAATGACAAATTTTGCTTGGATTCCAGGGGTTGTGGCCTTGGACCCAATGGTTTCCTATTTAGGGGCCCAACCGCCTCAGTAATCTGGCTGAAGAACTTCTCCCTGGTGTGTGCTCCTTGGTTACGGCAGTTATCACGCTAAGGGCTTGCGAGTAAATAATTATTCTGGATTAGTAAAACAAGTCACAACAAAGTATATGGTTCTGATTTCTTCTGAAAGAAAATAGTCTTTTCCAAAGGGCAAACGTGGTGCTGTCCTAGAACCAACATGGGCCCTCAGCTGTCTCTATTCTTTATATTCTGCCTGTCACAGGCAGTGACTGTTCATACACACACAAATGCAGTTTCTATGTGTACACCCAATGCACTTAAACCAAGGCTGCAGTCTGACTTTTGGTCTAAATTCTGTTAAAAAAGCTGTTTTGTATGCAACCACCAGCATAGGTTTACACTCAATACCATTCATAAGCTTTTGTAATATTTGTAATATGTCAAAAACTATTGTGTTGAAGAATAAGAATTCCATGAGATGTAAAAACTGTGATCTGCTTTATATCACCTTTATGTCTTATAGCAAAACATTTAGTTTTTTTTTTAATTATAAATTGAATTGTGTCTTCAACAATGGAGGGCCTCATACAGGTCATGGACAGCTCTCATGTCTTCCTGTTGACTCTAGAATGGTGGACGCATCATGAGGTAGATGCTAAAAGAACATTGGTGAACAGGAAAAGTGCAAATTTTTTTTTTTAGGAAATTAATTGGAATGTTAGCATTTGCTGTATTGGTACTATTGCCAGTTTGATGGCATCTTGTTCATCTTATGCATGGGCGGATCTATTCACTTCACTTATATAGACATGAGGTCATGGACTCTGAAATATGCTTACGTTACATCGAGCCATTAATGGTGTATATAGAGATATACGGATTAACACCTAGATTGTAAATTCCTGCGGGAACAGGGCCCCTCATTGCTCTTGTATCTGTATGCCAATTGTTGTATTGTATCTGTAACCTTTTCACCTTGTACAGCGCTGCGGAATCTGTCGGCGCTTTAGAAATAAAGAATAATAATTATAATAATAACTCTAAATGGGTAGTTGCATTTTCATTCCTTGGATATCCTAATTATAACATGGGAGATGCACAATACACTGTAGATAAAATGGAAGGTCAGAGCTGTGCAACTAGATAATTAAAGCACAAGGACCACAGCTGGGGCAAGTGGCAGATCTGGTGGTCAACATACAGCTGCCGCAACTAAATGCACATTGAAAATTCGCCAAAGCAAAGTAGATTACAAAAGGACAAAGAAAAAAGGTCAAATTGTCATTGCCCTCCAGTTTTACTTTTACTCCAAACCTGTAATTGGAGGGCTATTTAGCCCCTCAGAACATAGAGAAACATTACCTGTGATAGTGCCTTGTGCATTGTGGCATCCATATTTGATTATCATGTTTGTCTGACCTTTGACTTGTTCGTGACCTCCCGCTTTCTCCTAACCTCGGCTACGTTTTAACCTCAAGACATCTCTACCTGCTACCCGGCTATTGACCTTGGCTACATTTTCACCTTAAGAGATACCTACGTACTACCCGGCTTCTGACCTTGGCTGCGTTTGACCTCTCCTGCTTTCTCCACCCCAAGACCTCCAGCATACTTAACCTGATGGTCTATCTGGTCCCTGGCTTCAACCAGAGAGTATTTTGTATTTTGCCATGCTATTTCCACCAGGTTGGCTGATGAACATTCATTTACTCTGCCCTTCTGTTACAAGATGGTTCTACCCACTACCAACCTCTGGTTACATCACCCTATTGTCTAGGAGACATATATACCTGTCCACAACTAAATGATATAGACAACGGAGGGGCATCTTATTAGCAAATTATTGCTATTTTCAAATCTCTACCCACCATTGTCATCTAATGCTATCCGTAAGACTTGCCCGAACGACCTCCAGTCTTCCCTTACAGCTGACCTGTTACCTTTGGCTGTCTCGAGCTCCCAACAAACAGTGACTACACTTTCTCCCAGGATCCTGCATTGTTGGTCCTCCTAGTGTGACAAAATCTTTCTGCTTCTGCTCAAACCTAAAAAGGCTACTTCTGATGGCCATAATCTTCAAATCATAGCAACTCTATTGTCAATCACGCCCTCCTCCCTTCTCAACAATGTACCAGTAAACAGCCAGCTACCATACTTTGTTGACATTCTATGCCACATACTATACAACCTATAATGTAGACAGCAAATCTTTATAAAGAACACATTTTGGAAACCATAGCTAAACAAAGCTTCAGGCTGTGCTGCAATGCTACCACAGGCATACCTTGTTGTTATTTGGTAGTGGCAGTGCTTTAAACTGATGTGTGTCAATATCATCAATGATGCCGTAAACTAAAGTGTTTTGTGATGCTCCATAGTCAGGTTGGACTGGAACCATTGATTTCCTGGCAGTGCTAAGACATGTAGTCTTAGGGTTATATATTAAGAATTCCCACAAGACAGGGCGATATTTTTGTCAACTACTACAATTTTATTTTTTTTAAACGCATTATTCCACCCAACTCTTATCACATCTACGCCATTCCGCTATTTCCTAATAACTCTTGAAAGAAAATTTCCCGATAAAGGAAATATTGTAGTTAATTTACTAAGAGGTAGACAACATCACTTGTTTCTATAAAGTTTATATGAAACTGAATAGGTTCTGTAAACTAGCAGAATCGTTTTCAATTGAACTGTCAATCCTCAGGGTTTTTTTTTGCCTCTTAGCAAATCAACCACAATATCTCTCAATGGACAAAAGAAGGATTATTAGAAGATCTTGTGGGTGTAGGAAAGGGGGGAGAAACAGTGCTTAGTATTATGATTCCCTGCTAGATCTGTGCGTATATGTAAGTACACAAAACACAGGGTTTTTAACCATTTCAGTACCCAAGGTAAATGTTTCTGGCAATAATTTAGAAGTTTCAAATGTAGCTTCTCAACTGGCAAGGTGGCAAAGGCCAACAGTGGTAGGGTTAACAAAATAGAGACATTGGCTTCTTTGAGCCCTCCCTCCCTCCACCAATAGGATAAGACATGAGATAATGAGGCCACAACAGGTTCCTTTGCGGCAATTCTCTCCCTTTTTCCCATGCACCAATTCTGTATCCAGTGTAGAGAGACACTGTGCCGCCCTACTCAAATCCAATTTACCCCAAACAAAAGATGATCGACCAAATCCCCCAGTAACAAACCGGTCACCATAGACAATTCGTATAATGTTTGGTTTTTATTCATTTCGAGACTAATTAACTTGAATCCCCCACTCTTCCCTGTACAGTGCCCAATTAATTTGCAATGCATGTCAAAGGGCTTCGGCCTTTCTGAGTCTCTCAAAAGCTTTGTTGAGAATTGTATTGATCTAACTACAGTTTCCTTCTTAAATTTCCTTTTTTTCTCCTGCATGGACCAAGCTTGAAATTTTTCTGTTAAAAGCTCTGCTTTTCAAACCTTAATAGGATTTTAAAGCCACCGTTTTCCCTCCCCATTTATGTTTGTTTCTAGTGCTCTCCATACACAAACTCCTAAAGGGTCTTAAGAAACCATTGAATTAAACGTATTTATATATGAGAAATCTCTTGATAGAGAGGTGTAAGTATTGTGTAATTTTAAACCTCAATACATTGAAAAGAAACACAAATTATTGATGTATTTAATTCCAAAAGGGATTAGGCCATTTCCTTTAAACTTTTTTTGCTGCCTAGTAACCCATAGAATCTATACAGCTTTACCTCCTGGTTACAAAAGCGTTAAAAGGGTACTAGTTATTTTTAGTCTAAAACAACTGAATAGTTAGTGTACATGTATTGATTTTAATAAATATCCAATGTGTTTCTGAACCATGCAATAAACTACAAACATTTTTATCATGTTATGTTATTGTTTAGGTGTGACATCATCAGAGTTAGAAAGTCTCTATGGTGTCCATTTGCAGCATTTGTTTCTTTTTTCATTTAGCCATTCGCAGTGTGATAGTATTTGTGCGAATGCTCTTTAGTGCTCAAATCTGCTAGATAAACATGCTACATCCCACATCTGATTCAGATCTAATTTGCCTTTGTGACACTACATTTTTTTGTATGTTGGCCAAATAACAATGGACACACAATATTTCTTAATAAATAAATGCTTGCGTTTGATGATTAAGTAAGACATTATCAAAGTATGACACAGGAAAAAGACGATGGTGCAAATTAAAGAGAAGCCAATATATTGATGAAATAATATCTGCCTTTGTCTCTATATGTGCCCTGTTAATGTCCCATAATGCATGCCATGGTGGATCATTTTCCTGGCGGGCTGAGAATCTGGTGCCTTTTAAGAGCAACCTGGCAAGGGTTACATTTGAAGGACCCTTTCTGTAGCTTTTCCAGCAACCCAGCTAGAGATTCATGTTCCTATCTCATCATTCATCAGGCATCAGTGAGCAAGCCAGGACCCTAGACTTATATAAGACTGTGACCTGGCAAATGCCCTTGGATGATGCCAAGAACTTTATGGGTATAAAGAGAAATAATTATAGCTGAAGAGAGAAAATTGTAAGTAAGGGCATAATTTGATCTATTGGGTTGATAGAATAGTAAATCCTGTCTGAACTTTCTGGCATACACACCACTTAATGTATGAGTGTTTGTCTTGTCAAAGGAATACACACTGGAAATTGATAGCCATGTAGAGAATGTGTACATATTTTCCATTAAGGTGGAAAAGTCACCCAGTGGAAGTATTTAAGGTTAATACAGTAAGGAAATTTAAACATGAATGGTAAAGGCATATACCTATCCTAAATCTGACCAAGGACTGATTAAGGTTTGGGTCTGTAAAGCAATAAAATGGACAAAATCAACTAGTCTCTAATTGTTTTGATTATTATGATGGTAATATTATTAAAATTACTAGTAATATTAAGGGCTGGATTTTTGTGTTGTGAGTGAAAGTAAAAACACAAAATAAGGTGGAAAATTCTGGATCTTTAGAGAAGGTGCTCATATATTAGCTCTCAACTGGGAATTAATGAATATTGATTTTACTGACCCAAGTAGGATGTCAGTGACCTTTTGCATAGATCTAGCAAATGAGAGCATAAAGAAGAAAGGTGGGTGGGGAAAGTTGTGGGTTTTCTATGTTTCTAATAGAGAATAATAGATAGATAGTTAGATAGATAGATAGATAGATAGATAGATAGATAGATAGATAGATAGATAGATAGATAGATACTCTACCTTACAATGCAACTGCAAACATTGATAAAAAAAACGTAACAAAACAGATCTTTTAACAGAATAAATGCAATCTGCACAGATGAACAGATTTAAATTAAACATTAGTGGGGATAAGGTATATAAAAAGCCCTTAACTTTTCCACATGAGTTCCTAATAAATATATCAACCCTTGAGTACAAATGTTAATAGCTTTTTTTCCCTCATGCAGTGTTCTGGAAAACCAGTTACCTTGTTTATAGCATATTAGAATTCGCAAACTGTTGAATCACTGTAAGAATTGTATCTTCTTTATTTAGTTGTGGTATTGATGGACTTCTGAGAAGAGTAGGGGGATGTGACACTACATGAATTATTCCGCATCAGGTCTGGGTGGAAGCACTCTCATTAAAAAGTTACTGCCTGAGTATGCATTCCGTGTGTGTGGACATGCAAAGCTGATGGATAGCACCTTAACGCTTTGTCATTTTAATCAATATAAAGTTTTCATTTAGTTGTCTCTCAGATTAACCAGCATTCACTTATAAAAATATAAATGTCACTTAATAATGTATAAAATTATAGTACTGATACAATTAATGTAAAAGGTAGGTTTGTATGAACAGAACAAAGGAATAATTCAGTGCCTACCCAGTAAATACCATTCATAAAACACCTAAGACATAAATATTGGGGATTCCGTCACACTATATGGTCATATATTGCTTAGCTTGCCACTACATCAAAGTCCCTCAGGTGTGGCAAGTCCTTTTATATTTTTTCATGGCTATATACAACCTTAGGTTGTATGCTCACCCTTTCTGTATATTCTTTTTGTGCTGTTCTTATTTGCAGGTTCTGACCAAACCTTAGGGTTCAACAGCCCCTCCTGCCATACAGGTACCTCATTAATGGTGTCCAGAGTCGCCTATAAATTAGTTGAGAGTCACATTTGGGTTAAAATGCACTGCAGACTCTCTGATTCAGCATCTTAGTAAACAACATAGCCAGGAGAATTTAGACTCATCAAACTTGGGATTGTTTGACATAGTGGCAGACTTAGCAATGCGTGGCTATATAGTGAAACGGAATCCCCAATATTGATGCCTTCGATTGTTGTGTTTTGAACGGTAATCACTGGGTATGTAATAAATCTATGCTTTATGTTTTGTGTATTTATTGGTCATTATTATTATAGCAGCAACGAGCAAGGCTCTCTCCACCTAATGTATCGGTTTACTTAGTCTGTCAATTCTTGTCTTGTCATACCCCTTGAATATATGTATTGTATTAAGCGCTGCGTAAACTGTTGCCACTATATAAATAAAAGATAATAATAATAATAACCTGGGAATCTGAATGTGTATGCCTTTTATGTTTTCTCAGTTGCACGCGCCCCTTTTTTTGAATGAATGTGTATGCACACCCCCAATTAATTTCTATAGGTTGAAGCATTAAACCATATGAGCATAGTAGTCTAATAGTCTAATAGTCTAAAAGAAGAGATGTTTATAGTTCTGAGAATAATAGAAAAATAAGATGGATTGTTGTATTAAAAATAGCTTTTATTGTACTTCTGAAAAAAATACTATTAAAAATTCTAGTGTGAACTAGAGGTATTGATAATATAAGTACTTTGAAGTACTTAGTTAACCTATATTTTACCTTTTCATTGTAGTCTGGCACTATTAACAGCTCAACAACACTAAATGTGTGAAATGTGACACTCTAATTAGGGAAACAATCTAATTACCCACATGAACAAACACAGCTCTTCTCTGTATTCCTCACGGTACTTTAAAAACATCCACACAATCACAAAAGAGCAGCACTGGATAACATAAACACACAAAATAGAGGAACTATGCCAATGAAACAGTGAATATATATATATATCTGTATAAAAGCAACAGTTTAATGTCTAGATGCCCCAGCTTCTTCAGGTTTTACATGTGAGACTTTTATTGGGACCCTAAAATGACCACCAGGCACAGGTTAAATTGCTGGCTGGGTACCAGGCCAGAAGGTGTTCATATATGTTTAGTTAGATGGGAATGCAGGCTGACATTATACAATCTAGATCCGTTTCCATGGGGAAATATAATTCAATTCAATTTAAATTTGGTTACATTATTTACATTACACAAGTTAAACACCTACATTGATGATTTTTATGACATTAACAATAGTAATAGTATATATATATATATATATATATATATATATACTGTTCTTGTTTTGGACTTTGTGGCAAAGTTGAATAATTACATTTGAAGGTAGGGTGCCATTTTTTTGTATGTAGGCAATGTGTAGAGAGGATAGTAATTTGTTTAAAAATATGTAGCTCAGATTCATTTATGTAGTATGCCTTTTTAATCTATTTCCATTGCAATCTATGTAAAAATACTTGTAATAGATTTATAGCTGGCATTGAATTATATTGAGCAGGGATACCCAAATATATTCAGGTACTCTTAAAGATCTTATTGAGCAGTTATTGTAAATAGGATCTGTTAACAGTCACAAGCAAGGTGTAAACTTTCAATATTATGACTGTTCTCTCCAGAAGGTATAATGTGATGCCCAGTGGATCTATTAGGACTATATTTGCCCTTCTCTGGAAGAATTATTTGGCTTTGGCTGAAAAGGGTGTGCAATGTTTCAAAAAAATTAAACATGTGTAAATCAGCCTGTACTAAAACATTGCACCTGTATTTGCACCATTGCACCACTATTTTAGTAGTTTTGAGAAAAGCAAGGACACAGTTTTCGAGTGTGGCTTTTATTGGCTGGACCCATCACTCATTACCTGTAATCCTTGCTCATGATCAAGGCACTAGATCTGCATTTGGGAGTTTTCTCTGTTGATGTTTACATAGGATTAACATGCATTACATTTGAGCATAGAGGTCAAAAGGTGTTGCTCAGAAGCTCCCATGATGTCTTTTTGGGAGAGGACATAAGACTGTCTGGTATTTAAGGTGACATAGAAAAGTGATAGTATGTGGCCAGTTTTGTATTGCTATAAGTAATGACCTAGGTGTTTAAGCCAGGGATCTGCAACACGAAATGCTGCTTGGCAGGTCTTCTATGGAATGTGGTACAAATATGAAATTAAAGCTGGAATTTTAATGACAGATAAGTGTTCTCAGCCACCTAAACGTATCAGTTTGCTACTTTTTCTGTAGCATAGTTAACCTTTGAGCTGATTATTAATTATGTTACACTAATATTTTGTGTATATATCATTTGGTGTAACATGGCTCAAAGTGCAGATTAGAATCTGCTTCCATCCTGTCCCTTTAGCATCCTCATAAGGCTCATGTAATGAATATCACAGTTCTGTATGGAAAGAATCAGATCCCAGGAAGCCAAAATTTTACCAAATTATATATCCCATGGAAATATATTGATTATCAAAGTATGTCTGCATTTATAAGGAGTAAATGTGCTTAAATTGTAAAGTTAAAGTTTGTGCTTCATTGATAATGTGTTCAATGCTGATGATATCCCTGGAAAATGAAATCCCATGCTATTAAGAACACATAAAAAAAGTAAAAAAGGGTCACTTCTAATATGACTAAATAAACATCCCATTGAATGTGTAACTTGTAGGTTTTGAAAACATATAGAGCGCTACAATGTGTATCCCGTCCATCAAAGCCCTTTATGTAAAGATGTATTGACTCATTACATAGACTTGCCAGACAGGTCCCTCTGTTTGAGGTCATTTGCAACCTTGTTGTCAACAGGTATTGAGATGAATTGTGTGAGATGGAGTTTGCAGCGAGCCTGACCAAAAAGCCTGATACTCCTGTGCAACAACACAGGGCCATTTAACAGTCGGAATCTTGGCTAAATACACCAGCACAAAGCAAACAACAGTAAAACAGTATTCATTTCATTTTTTCCTTCCCACATAAGAATATAAGTGATCAAAAATGATTAATAGGATTAAGTGTATAGTACAAAGCCTCTTGGTGGGTTGGATCTATTAAAACCTAAACAACTAGATAATAATAATATTATTAAATTATTATTATTATTATTATTATATTTTATTTTATGTGTTCCAGATGTTTAACACTCCCAGCTGTATAGTGTCCCCAATAGACAGATGTCTACTAGCTCAGCAAGTATGGTATGGGAAAATCAACAGTGGTATAAGCTATCGATCTATATGTGTGTGTGTCTTAATAGTGAATAGAAAACAATGCCTTTATAGTTACACTTCATAATTCTGTTAATTAAGTATACTTCTGTTTGACATCCCAAACCTAGATTTCCCATATATGTACCTCCTCCTTGTTCGATCGATAGAACATTTTGATGATATTGGTGTTTTTTTTTCTATTTTTAATTTTTGACAAACTAGTAATCAGAAAAAAATTAAAAAGATTGGCAGAAAACAAAAATTATTGTTATATGAAACGGCAATAATCACCTAGCTACAAAATACAAGAAGTCTCATATACGTTAGTGAAACTGTTTATGTTAGAAACAGATACATTTTAAAAAATAGGAAACATTTTATCTTAATTAAATACAAATACATTTAAAGGTTATGTTAAAGGTTATATTTTATGTATGGGTAAGACATTAACCATTAGTATGACTCTAATCATCATCACAAAATGATATTGCTATGTAGACACAATGTATCGACTGCTATTTAATATCAGTAACACAAATATTTTCACACATTTGTTTTATTTTTAGTTGACAGGGAAACAGAATATATGTATATTTCACTCTCTCTGTATATCATATCTATCTATCTATCTATCTATCTATCTATCTATCTATATATCTATCTATCTCGAATAAGCAGAAATATACTTTTCAGAGCCCTATGATTTCAGGATAGGTCCAGTGCATGTTTAAAGTGTGTAAATTAACTCGTTAATGGCCAGTGAATGAATGCAACAACATAGGTTGGGGACAGCAGGGATTGCCTATGTGACAGGCTTGGGATTTTTTTTAAGGAAATACTTAATACTGTGTTTTCCCTTCTGATATTTATTAAAATTCACATGTATTATCAGTTCCTGTGTGACAGACGGAATTATGAATATGTGTATCAGAATGCCATAATGTTAGTGAAGAGGTAAATGCATAAAACATATGTATTTTCCTTCTTAGAAAGGCCTTTAATAGCTTAACAATCACAAACGTCTACTCTTACTGTAGTGGAAAAAAAGTGTTTAAAAGTTCATTCATACATTATAATAATTTTTCAGACATTAAAAAATATTTGGAAAAAATAAGTTTTTTTTAAAAAAATAGGGATCTACAAACACTTTCATGTATACTTAAAAAAAAACTGAAAACGGGGGAATCATGACCACTATAAATGCAGGTCAATTCCTCCTTTTTTTAAGGTAATAGTACCAGATTTATTTATTTTTTTTTAATAACCCCCCCTCCCTCTCTAAACCTTTCTCTAGTGTCGCCTCCACTGATTCAGTCATGTGAGTCAAGATCCCCCATTAATGGAGCCCAGATCACAAACACGTCACGTTATTTGCTTTCTTTAAAGGGCTTGAAAGCTTATATATTGCTGGAATTTTATAGCCCTAGCTGTCATCGCTTGGTCAGGGAAAAATGAGAAAAAAAATTCGAAAGACTTCATTGTTAATTTATTGACTTCAAAATGTGTGTATATATATATATATATATATATATATATATATATATATACATACAATCGCACACGATTTCCAAATATATATGTTTGGATCAGGCTGTTTGCAGAACATATTATTTATTAAATATAAAGTGGTGTCTATATATATTATTATGAATTGATTATTTCGTAAACCCAGAAATGCAGCAACGTCCTTCATCTATATAGTACATAGTAAAAAACATAATTACCATACTTACATTCTGCATGACAAATGTGCTCATTATATTAATTTACCAAAACGTTAGTAAACCGTATGGATCTCTTATCAGCTTAAGAACAATCTTCTCAAATAAATCAGAATTTATTTACCTTTATTTGCCTGCCTCTGCCTATATGTCTCTTTAATAAAGGAAAGTTAAATGAAAAATATAAAAGATCTACAGTCGTTTGGCATCGCTGCCTGTTACATTTATCTCTTTTTACTTTAATAAAAAAACGCAATATTTGCCTTAATGCATGCAGTACAATATTTATCCAAAGAAAACTGATAGGGTTTGTGCCTTTCTTTGGTTTTCTTTCGTGAAAGTGAAAGTTCTATTAACGTTTTCTTTCTCGGAACAACCAACAATGGGGTATTTATCTTTAAAATAAATACATAAATAAATACCGATTATTAAGCGCATTATAACCGATTATAGGTTCTATTTCAGCATTGATTCCAAAAAATAGTTGTTTTTTTCGAAAGTCCCATGCACTAAAACAGAGCAGCAAAGCATAACTATTATCGTGCTGTTTGTTTTGTTGTGTTTGTGGTGAAATTAAAATGGAATCCCCTCACTTGTGCTGTTTGTGTGAGTGTTGTAAAATTACCTTTATCTGGAGAGGTTTGAAAAATTCGGGAATAATGTAAACCAGGTAGATAGAAGGGGAATATTCGTATTATTTGCAATGCCTTTTCACAGATTGAAGTCACTGATTACACTCATCAGACATTTATATTAGCTTATTAGCCAGAAATAGATAATCAGATGACAAAATAGGTCTGTCTCACTGCGCTAAAAATCGATTGGAAGTATCACTAAAACATATGGCTAGTTAGTAACTGCGACAGATAGAATTACAAGCCCGAGGAACGGTGAAATAAAACGTATCAATAAGGATTGGTTTAGCTGCTGGAAAGAATTTAAGACAGTCTAAAAGTGTATTTGGGGTGTAATAAACGGTTTAGTCAGACGATCCTTTCTAAAGCTAGAATGCATCGCATGGTATCAATGATATGCTACGATACTAGCCTCAACTGGATTTTAATAATGGCAATTATATTTTGGAATATGTATTATTAATAGAACCCCCCTTTTATTATACACGATATATATATATATATATATATATATATATATATATATAAAGGGAGGGGTAAAGAGAGAGGAGAGAGAGAAATCTGCACATTGTAATTGTGATCGCTGGTTTTCATTGCTAACTTTAAACAGGATTATGTGTCAGTGCATACTGGCTATATAGCATGAGAGCCCTCCTTGTGTCAGCCCCTTCTCCAGCCTGACCCCCATTACACATGTTTGTGTCTCTCTAGATGAAACTCAGCAGGAAACTGATATTGGCACCAAATCGAGAAAACGTGTCCAGGGCAACATTATGAGTGTTAGTTCAGCAGTTTTCTAAGAGACCATACTTCTTGTGCCTGTCATCTTCCCATTGACAGCTTGCAGTATTACGTTCTTCATGCCCTTCTGCTAGTGATGGCCCTTTAACCTTTTTTTCTGCACTGCTCCTATGTTCTTCTAAGGTATCAATCGATTGCTTACACAATATGGCATGTGAAACTCTCTTTAAGAACCCATCATCTGCCACAGGATCAAATACCTACTTACCTACTTACTCTCACTACAGGGCAGACTGCTGTTAAATAGTATTTCTTTGTGAATGTTAGTGAGGGTCTTAGTCTATTCCCACAATGGCAGACAAATATGGTTCCAAAAAAAATGTGCTGCCCCTCCTCCTGCTCCATAAACGGATAGGGTCAAATCGGAAAGAAATCAAGGAGAATAATATTAAACACTTACCTTGTTACTGCACAAGCCTTGGTCTGTGAGATTGCTTAAATACTTGAGATACAAGATCTGGGCTTTGATCTTCCACTGTGTCTGGAATAGGACAAAAATGTTATCTTTATCTGTTCATGTCAGAGGTGCATCATTTTAGATAACTTTCTACCCCCCCCCCTCTATCTACTAAAAAGACTCACAAATGAGGTCATTTAATATAAATATGAAAAGAGGCACCAGACCACAATTAAGTCATCCTCCTGAAGCATAAAGTCTATTCTTGTGGACTTAGAAGCTGTATGTGCTTACTCAGGGCTAGTGCTGGATATACTTACATGTGTTCCTCTGCTAGCTACCGTAGATTGCCCGTGTCCGCTTAAAAGGCACTTGTAAAAAGATGGGGAATTGGAGAAAAGAGTGGGTTAAATCGTTTAGTTAAGGAGCAGCCTAAACCTCCTGGCGCCTGTTTCTATAGTCTAAAAATATTGCAGCCTTCATCTAGGCAATTTTGACAATCTGCTGTAAAAATATGCTGGCTGTTGCTGTAAATTGCCTCTGATCAATAATTCAGAGCTTGTCAGAAGCCCATATCACGAAGTTCCAGGAAAAAATGAGTTCTGGCTGAGAGTGTGGGGTTAAACGTATATATATTTATATATACATATATTAAATATGTATGTATATATACATAATATTATCTACATTTATATTTAATAATCTGAAAGTTTTACATCTTTGAATTCGTTCATATATCTGAATTGTGGAATTATTATAGAACAGTTTAATCCCAATTAAATCTTGGATCGCAGTAGCAACCATCTTTAGCTTTAAAGGAGACTATTACTTAACCCTTACGTGCCAATGTCTTTTTGTCACTTGTAACGTTATAATGCATTAAGCTGAGACTGCAATAGAAATCTTACATCGTGGACCCTCGTGGAAGCTTATATTGCATGTTTTCAGAATGAATTAATGAATGGGGAAGACATTGTCAGGCAGATGAGATGTTGGTTAGCCTTTGAGATGTGCAATCTCCTGGCCAGTTTGTTTAATTGGTAAGTGGACGTTTTGGAGACACTATCGACAGACACATTGCCATTCTGGGAAATAAAGAGACTTTCTGCTTTCCAGAGAGCTGTATAACTGATTGAGAAGTGTCAATCCATTACATATGGGAAAGTTAATCATTACTTCAAATAACAAGTACACCATCCCCTTTGTCTTCTGATAGAGAGGGGTTTCTAATTATTTTCTGTACGGTATAGCTTCTCTCAGTAGTGCACTAATCCCCTTTAACCCCTTGTCTCACAATTAGGGCAATGCATGGTTAGCCTAAATCACGTTTCCGTGTAGTTTAACTTAATAGAATTATCTCTCTCTCTCTCTCTCTCTCTCTCTCTCTCTCTCTCTCTCTCTCTCTCTCTCTCTCTCTCTCTCTCTCTCTCTCTCTTCTCTCTCTCTCTCTCTCTCTCTCTCTCTCTCTCTCTCTCTCTCTCTCTCTCTCGAGTTTCAATGATTTGTCTATTTTCTCACACAAGCATAAACCAATGGATCTTTGTGCATGTAAAAAACGGGGAGAAAACGGGGTGGTGGTGTCAACACTGGTTCTTATGTAGTGTCAGCTTCGGTTGAATAGGAAAGGGTTTGCGAATGGGGTGAGTGTTTAAGTAGAAATAAGCGTGTAATAGACAGTGTGCAGACCTCACACACACACTGCTGGGTATTTACTGTCCTTCTGCCAAAGTAAACCTGCCCCTCCTTCCACTTGTTCAGATAAAGCACCATCTAACCACCAGGAATGATTGTGGGCAGTAATATGATGTGCCCGTTACAGAAATACCACATACATACTGGGGAAACACAAGCATTATATATATATATATATATATATATATATATATATATATTATATGTATATATATGTATATACAGTATATGTGTGTGTATACACATTCTTCAGTATTTAACATCCTCAGTATGAACTTATTATTTCTTATCTCGTGTGTCAAAACATGTACCGGTATATTTCTGGTTTAGAAACCTACACTACATGTGTACTTCGGATTTTGATGATGATAATAATAATAATAATAATACCTCTTTGTTAAGTTGGTGCTCTTTCCTGGTGTCAACTGATTAGTTTCCACGGGCTTTGTATGCTCATTTTTTGGAATAGATCTCAGATTTCTAAAACAATTGGAATTAAAAAAAAGCACCAGCTATGGGTGTTTTTTGTACATGAATTAAGTTATGCTGACATCTGCCAGGTGACATTTCCTCTTAATTTAGCTCATTGGCCAGACAGGTGCAACGCACTTACCTTCTGTGCCATTTAAGTGACTGTCACTGGTAGTGTATATCAGTGTCACTACTGATAGCCCATAGCATAGCTCTGTCACTGGTTTACTTCGAACTAAATTTATCTTTGTATATTGCTTAAAACTGTAAATAGTGAGTAGAAAGGTGGCCCACTGCCTTATCATTTTGCTTCACATACCACATACATATTGGATTATGATTATCTTGCTCTGTATGCTATTTATATACCCCCTTAAGGACAATGGGCGGTCCCTAAACCCATTGAAAACAATGCATTTCGAGCCCGTACATGTACGGGCTTTGTCATTAAGGGGATACCAACAGTTAATCTGTCAATCACAGCTGTATAGAGATAAAGGTCTCTAATCAATACATAGCGAATTAATTGAAGCCTATAAACTATATGTACTCACTGGTGTCAAACCAAAAGAGCACCATCGCAGGCTCATTTTGGTTTAAGATGGTGTGTTGTGACTAGGGGCTGGGGTTTACCTTTTAGTGACCCAATGATGGCTGTTTAAAGAAGACTGCCATCAAATGTTATGACTAGCAAAACTTTCAAAAATATTGTTTTAGTTTTTCAAAATAGTTTTTGCTTTTTTGTCTTAGCTAAATCTTCTAGACAAAAGCCCTGACTCATCATACTGCCTGTGGTAAATAATTCACCCATGTAGACTCTCTCACTAATGAGTATGTGGATATACAAATTCATTATCTTTGCCATAAGGAGGCAACTCAATAATGGCAACTCAACAATTGCAGTCTACAGGTCTGCCGATATAATTTTTTTCTTAACATATTTTTTGTGCTGTTTCTATAGTGATTTTGGTGTTAAGGGTTGTGTATCACTGTACAACAGTCATACCCACAAGACATTCTAAGGTATGCTTTAAGTATTCAAGTTCTTTATCATTGGTTTACTGGGTGGGTGATATATAGGGAGCAACTCTGGTGCAAACAGGTAAATGTAATGGAATCAAATAAACATTTTCAAATAAACATTTTCAAAACACTTTTTACTAATCTGCTTTTTATATGGGCTCTTCATATTCGAGGGATAAAATCACAAAAAAAAATATAATAAGCAACTACCAAGCTACCAAACCACAGATCATAACAGCTTGTGGTATGCAATGTGGTATGGAATGTATCTGATATTTTGCCTTGTATGTGTCCTTTTATTCGGGTTTACCAACTACATAAGGAGATAATAGTAAAGGGGGGTTGTAAACAGCACCCTCTACAGTCAATAAAAAATATAAACTGAGCACAGCTGCATTTTGCCCCCATGCCTGCTGTGGCCTGATTACATGCCCCTCTTGCCCATCCCTACTTAATCCTCTAGAAGCAAGTAATGGCAACTAAATAATGTCTGAGACCTAAAAATGAGAGCTTGTCCCTTGATTGAGCAAATAGACTTCCTAGTGGCACTACTACTGGTTGCCTGTGTGTAGTAATCTTGGATAGATCTGTCTTGTTTTCCCTTTTTGCCTGCCTACCTGCAACTTCTCCTTGTGGTAAGGACAGTCACCTTAGTAATATAATATTTTCTTCTTCAAACATCTGCTTGCAAAATAGTAATATGACAAAACAAACTTGGCTAGTGAAGAGGAAAGCCCACACACTACCATTTTCTTTGGAGTACAATCAGATAAATGCCATTAAAATAATGAGCTGAGCAGCACTGTTTTGTTCGCTTAAGCTTTGATATTATATACCTTTCCTGGACTTAAACAGATTAAGGAAGGTATGGTTTTACACAGAAAGGTTTGACAAAGCAGTTAATGTGGCCCTGTGAGAGAAGGGAGCTGTGTGACCTGCTACACTGTAATTCATTCTGGAGCCTAGTAGGTTGGTTAGTTAATTTTCACAAATGTTTTTCTACATATTCTTATTTATAAAGCTGTATTTACACCTATTAAAAGTGTGGAAAATCTTGTGGCTGGTCGAAGGAGAAAATTGTATGTACTGCTTATATGAATGCAGTATAAAAATAATTGCTGGAAAATGGAGGTATTGGCTGCCATATTATAAAAGAGATCTTTTGGGTTGCCCATGTTCTAATTAGTTGATACCAATTGTTATTTCAAATGTAATTGTTTGATTATAAGAGGACATCTGACAATGAGTAGCCTGCTTTGAGAAAGGTTTACATTACCTTGATGCTTTAGTTTACATTCAAGGAAAATGATAAAGCTTGTATACAAACAAAAAAAATGTTGAATTTACATTCTTAGCTTTATAATAATAGCAAATATACACGAGTTTACAAAAATTAGCTGTTATTTTGGACAAATGTGGTGTTCATTTTTATTAGCTAAAGGCTGTTAGGACCAGAAACTTAAGTATTTAATACACTTCAGAGAATTGTACCATGCTCCTTATGTTTGGGCATCATTAGCATGTTTATGCACTGATGGACCATTTTAGAAGGATTAAATCAAAGAAAGTAATGGTCTGATTTTAATGATAATAATGCTGGTGATGATCATGGTGATGGCAGCGTACAATCTTTGGTAGACAATCCACGTCACCAGCCGCAATGAGCTACAGCTTCCACCGCGTCCAGTTGAGATGTTGCATAGGTAAGCAATAACCAGGGGCTGTCTCCCAGACCTATGCAAGCTGTTACTCCCATTACTCCCATTACTCTAAGCCAAGCCTACAAGAACTGAAACATCCCAACTTGTCCTCATAACCCAAGTGCCACATGCAGATGCGAGCCTTTCCCAGGTGTTTTATACACATTTACTCCGTGGCACAAGTAACAAAACCTCGCATTGCCTGTAAAGCTGACATAACCGCAACTTCTACCAAATTACAAAAGTTTGCAGACAATTCGGGCATATCTGGCTCGTGACGTAAGAGCCGATTGGTTTCCTGTTCAGTGATGCATTAGAAACTCGTACTAGACTGTTTAGTGTAAAGTAACAATGTTACCGTATCTCTCATACATCTAGAAAATGTAGCGGATTATCTGTACAAGAACAACTAATGTATCCAGAGAGGATTGTAAACATGTCTGCCATACAAGAGAGATAATTCGGAACACAGACACGGCATATCCCACTCCAGAACCCACAGACAATCGGGATTAAGCAGGCGCTGCGTCCACACACAGCAGAGCCCTAAGGCTTGTGTGACCAGGTCCGAGATGCTCCTGGACTTTGGCTAATGACTGGAAGGAGGGGTAACAAGTAGCTGGAAGAACTGGCCAATGTTTAACTGGGATGGCTGGCCATCAGATCTTTCTTTGTTTGCTTGCAAATTAATCACCCAGCGCACAGTCGGCGCCAGTGTAGATTTATCGCACTCAGGAGGGTGACTGGGGCGGCCACAGGACACAAAGCCGGTTCGCACCTTCCTGCTTTTGATCCCAGATTAGAGCCGCCTCCCCTTCCAAGGCGAGTCTCCAGAGGTCTGAGGATGGGAGAGGTCACTGGCCTGGGACGGCGGGGATGGCACTGGAAGCGCTAGGGCACAAACCTCAGGGGCACACAGGGACTAGGGAGAGCACTGTGACAGTGGCTCTGATTGAATGTGCCCCAGTATTAATAATATATGAAATAATGATATCTATAATTCATATATATATATATATATATATAGCTAAATATGGGGGATGAGCAGTGGGCAGCGGAACACTTTCAGACACACAGCCCACTTCTTCTAGAATTACCCATCAGAGTGGGCAAGTAGTAACAATGTAACATACAAACATACAACATTTGGAACCAACTTCTAGGTGTCTGTGTGTTTCCCAAACATCTTGTTGCGCTGTCAATTGCCAATCACTTACCCCACCCTCGCCTGCCCTTCCACAAACTCAGTCATGTTGTGTGTGTATTCACGCTGTGCACATCCACATCGCAGTAAAGTCAGGATCCTAAGCAATGCAGATGTTGAGACCCTGGCCCCCCCCCCTCGTCATTCTGTAACGTTATTTTTTGTGGCAAGAAGAGGTGAAAATTGGAGCCAATTAAGTGACACACAGCTAAAGGCTACAGACCTCAAATCAATTGTAACCACAAGGATTAACTATTCTTTTCAAAGGGAATCCACGTATACAACCCAGCTGAATGAAATGATAAACCTATCAATATCTATAACAGATAATATATTTAAAAAAAAGATCAATATTCTATGGTATTATATTCATGTTTGGGAATTTGGAACGCCATAATTACACATTTAACAAACACATCTAATGCATGTGCGACTGTATATGTGGGTGCATATGGATATATATGTATATGTAAACATGTGCAATAAACACACACTTCTATATAACATTGTAAAGCCACACAAGCCCTGGAGAGGATGCGGGCTGTCTCCAGTAGCCCTGATCCCTCTTGTTACAGACTGAGCCCCCCTCCCATGCTCTCTGTGCCGGTGAATGAGACTGATCCGAGACTCTGGCCACTAAACAGACTTGACCAGGCTGGCGCCGAATGCTCTTAAGTATGTGAGTCAAAAATGCAATGTTGGGAGAGCTAATCACTTCAGATGTTCCGCTCCTATCTCACTGCATTTAGCTCACAATACTGCTCCTTTCTTCCTCCACTTACAATCTGCTTTTCCATCTACCCCCCCCCCTTTAACCCCTTCAGACGAATGGACTTTGTGTTATGGTAACTGCTGCGGTTTTATTTAACGCATTCCATGCCAGGGGTGCAGGCAAGATTTTGAGGTCAAATTAAATATATCGAATCTATTTTTTGTAGATACATTATATATTTATTAGTGTGGACCGGTATATGTACACACACATAAAAGAAGTATAAGCGCAACATAATTGATCTAATATATATATATATATAATATATATATATATATAACATATATATATATCTATATATATATATATTGTATATATAATGTATATGCAAATTTTGTTGCATGTATAGAAGTATTATTGTGTTCAGCATATGTAATATATGACCCCCAACTCTATCGGGGCAGACTAGACAATAAAACTGTCTGGCTGGAGGCATTAGTCCCCCTGTTCCCAGCAGGGTAACCCTTTTTCCACCCCACCCCCTCCCGTTTTGTGAAGGATCCAAACAGCAGCAGACCCAGTGACTGGACATTTCACGGTTTGTCTTACAAATGATGTCTTGATTACTGGACAGATAGGATCAGGGTGAAGAAAGGCTACAGGGCTGGCAATCTGTCCGTGTGATCCCAGGGCTAGATATCACACGGAATTAGTGCAAAGAAGAAACAATGATGTCTGGGAGATTACAGGCTTTATCCCTGGAAAATACACTTTCTCCGGTCAAGGGGGTGGGGAGGGGGTTTGGAAGAAGGAACCATAAGCACGTATGTACACAACAGTATACAACCCCTGTATACAACCCCTGTCATGGCCAGATCTGAACGTGTACTGTAATAATCCGTATCAACACAAGGTCATAAAATAAAGAGCCATCATATACAGAGATTGTTTTATCACTTTATCAAGGTCGGGGAAACTGAATAGTCTCAGGGCTGACTTTCAGTTTTCTATAAGAGTAGGCATTTAACGTACATATTTCTGGATGTATGTATGTCCCTTCGTATGGGAGAACCATATAGAGGACATAAACCTATAACCCAGCCAGGGACTGCCTGTGCATAGATGGTGTGTGTGTGTGTGTGTGTGTGTGTCCTGGGGTCTCATCAGTTTCCTCAGCTTCAGAGTCCAGCCCCAGTCCTCTGAGCTGCTCGCACTTATCCTTCCTGCCATTGTGCAAAAAACAAGGCGATGAAATGGGAGCCCCACTGAGAGGCTGATGATCAGTCAGAATTGGAAGTGGCCAAAGACAAAAAAAAAAAGGTTCTGGAACCGAATCCAGAGTTACAGATGGGGTGAAAAGCCTGCCCTCTGTAGACGCCTGAGTTCGGAGCGCTGCCTGCTCCCCTCCCCCTGAGCTCCCATGCTGCATATTTGATTTTTTTTTTCTCTTTCCTACAAAGCCACCTAGAGGTAACCGACTTTCTCTGCCAGGGATTGAATAGCCTGTTCTGTTCTTCCACCCCCTACACCTTCCTGCTCTATCCCCTCCCATGCGATCATGTTGACATATTCACACGGCATTATGTAGTAGTGATGCTTTGCTGCAACGTTACAGCTTCCGACACCTTCTTTTTATAACTCAACCCTGTCCCCTTCCACCAGACCTGTCAAAACCACGCCTATGGAGCCACACAATTGGTCCAAAAGCGTCAAAGGGCCAATCAAGTGGACTCCTTGCATCGCCACAACACATCCCTAGGATCTGGTGTAAGGAGAGTCTACATTCACACAGAGAATACTTAGAGCTGGGAGTATCTCTCCTTTTCTCCTTACCTCATATCTCTGCCTCTTTCCCCTCCTGTGTCCCTATCTGCCTTTTCTCTTCTCTCCCCTTTAGCTGCTGCACAGACAAGTTAACACAGAAGCTCCACACCTTTGAACAAGCAGGGGCGCTGGAAAAGTGGACACAATTCTTCAGCGAGAAGGAAAGCACAACCCACACTGACACTCAGATATTGGTGTTGTCTTCTTACCTGATCCCAGCGCTCAGAAGGGGAAGAGGAAAAGGGCTCAGTTGCTCGGAGGAACAAGGAATCTACCAGAAGACTTACTGAATCTTCACAGCTGACGGTGGACTCACTGAAGGAGGATCCTTGGCTTTAACTCTGCGAATTTAAATTTGCCTTTTTTTTCCTTCTGGAATTCCTATGAAGCAGGAATTCCATCCATCTGGGTATTATTAAGCAAAAGTTCTCCTGCAGCCGGTCTGCTTTATTTATTTACGTTTCGGAAGTTTTCTGTTGTTATGTACCTGTAAAGCTTCATCAGACTGGACTGAGTCCTGCGCTGTGCTATCCATACATTTGGAGTTGATGAGTTTACCCATGAGAGATCCAGTAATTTCGGGGTCAAGCATGGCTTACCACCCTTTTCTATCACACAGGGCACCGGACTTTGCCATGAGTGCAGTTCTAGGACACCAACCTCCCTTTTTCCCAACTCTGGCTCTGCCACCTAATGGGGCTGCCCTTTCCCTTCCTGGTGCCCTGGCCAAACCCATCATGGATCAATTAGTGGGTGCCACAGAGGCTGGCATCCCCTTTTCTTCTCTGGGTCACCAAGCAGCTGCTCATTTGAGGCCTCTCAAAACTCTTGAACCAGAAGAAGAAGTTGAAGACGATCCAAAAGTTCACCTGGAAGCCAAGGATCTCTGGGAACAGTTCCACAAGAGGGGAACTGAGATGGTCATCACAAAATCTGGGAGGTGAGTCATGGCCTTTGTGTTTATTACGCATTAATTGCCCCCCCCCCCAGCCTACACGCTGGCACCAAGTAAATTCGGATTGGGGGTTTTAAAAGATTTAAGGAATCAAATCTGCGTGCAAATTATTATGTCCTGGATCTGCATTTAAGGGGCAGGTTACCTTGGAAATTATACAAATGCCGTATGGAAATGAAACGCTTCCTATTTTATGTTGTTATGATGTTAAGCTTTGTGGCCTTTATATTGTGCAAATGTATGAAAAGTACTTACAAGTAAAAGCTCCTTAGCTCCATGTTGCATGTATATGCCTTGGAATTCAACTTTGGAGTAAGATCTATATTTAATATACTTATTTCAGTGGGAAACCTGTTGTATGTAGATTCTATCCTTACGAGAGCATATTAGTAAACTGTAATTCCTAACACCTATAACACCTATTGCTGCCATATTCAGCTCTATAACATTTTATTACTGCAATTGTCGATTTTAAAGCAGTCTGTAAAAGAAGAGAAGTGAAATCTCTGCACTCACCCCACTCCCTCCTCTCTATCTTTACAGTGGTCAAAGTTTTGCACCAAAGGTTAGCCCAGAATTATGTCTTTATGAAGTCATGTGTTTCCTGGTTTACTAAACCGAAATCATGCGCTTTAACAAAGAACAACTACTTTATTCTGTGCTTCTCTCTTTAGCTCATAAAAAAAAAGATCTCTCTCTGTAAAAATCGCACAGAGGAAATTGAAAGCTACAGCAGAAATACTATGATAGCTACAACAGGGTGCAGTTAACGATTTAGTCTTTTCATTTACATACTTCGATTGAAATATTAAAAAAAAGCATTATGCGTAAACTCACTCTCTGCCCTGGAGGCAAGTAAGCACTAGCAATGACACGGTTAAATATTAATCTGTACAGTGTAAAGTTTTAAGTCGTTCTATCATTTACAATAAAATCGTTAAACAAAAAATCGTTACAGTTTATATTATATATATATACTATTATGCACTTATTTATTTTTCAAACGAAAAATAATAATAACAAATATATATATATATATATATATATATATATATACACACATCCCTATTTCTATCCCGTTCTTATTGACACACACAACACACACACACACACACATATATATATATATATATATATATATATATATATATATATATATATATATATAAGATCTTTATTTTCATCATTTCTTCCTGTAGGCGAATGTTCCCTCCATTTAAAGTGAGATGCACGGGCCTGGATAAGAAAGCCAAGTACATTCTGCTCATGGACATTGTGGCAGCAGATGATTGCAGATACAAGTTCCATAATTCTCGTTGGATGGTGGCTGGCAAGGCAGACCCCGAGATGCCAAAGCGAATGTATATTCACCCGGACAGCCCGGCTACCGGAGAGCAATGGATGTCCAAAGTAGTCACTTTCCACAAACTCAAGCTCACCAATAACATATCTGACAAACATGGATTTGTGAGTCCTGCTTGCTTACCTTTTTATGCTTTAAAAGTTTATCCATAGATCATTTGATGAAATTAGTAGGCCTCTCTATTTCTGGAAATATATTTATGCCCTAAATATATCAATATTAAAGACATCGATTTTTTTAAAAAATACATTAGTATTTATCATATTACGATTTACATAAGTAGTATAAATGCCGTATAACCTGTGTATTTAGCAAACATAGACTTAAATGTATATAATATTTTATATTTCAATTTTTAAAAATTAGGAATTTTTATTTCTATTTAAAACTGCCATTCCCTCTCGTTATAGTAAATAGTGATTTGTATAAATAAAGTAATAATGAAGTGCAGAATTTAGAGGGGGTAAAGTATAATAGATGTGTGCAGACTGAATGAAAATGAATGTAATCCTCTTTATAAGAATTGATGGCTTAGAGCTGCAGCTGATGAAAGGAGTATATTAATTAGATAAAATAAGCGTGCTCATTATTGAGTGGGGTTATAAATAATGTCACGTTCTCTTTGGTCCGTGAAATGTATAGACGTTCCATAAACACACTGCATAAAACATACCGTATGTATGTAATGGTGCTGTGTGCATTTAAAATGATTTCTTTATGCGATCGCATTCATTTAAATCTATGAGAAAACCAAAAGTACAGTACATTGATACAGGGTGTATAGATAGTTGTACCATAATTTATCTTTTACTAGTTTGAAGTTTAATATATATATATATATATATAATATATATATATATATATATATTATATATATAATATGTATTTTTAAAATCTTCTACTCCCTCTCTCTCTCTATATATAACTAGTAATTCTAGCATTGAATCATCCCTCTCAAGGGTGTCGAAGTATTACTGACTGACATTTCACATGAGAAAAAAGAGAAAAAAATAGATATTCAATTCGGTTATTCCGTTCTAGGTGTAAGAAACTACCGTATAGTTTTCTCAAAGTATTACTTTTTTTCTAGAGATGTAACATTGTAACATTTTTTTTTCTATTTTCTTTTCCTGACAGACTATATTAAATTCCATGCACAAATACCAGCCTAGATTCCACATAGTGCGGGCTAATGACATTTTAAAACTCCCCTATAGCACATTCAGAACCTATGTGTTTCCTGAGACCGAATTCATTGCAGTGACTGCATACCAGAACGATAAGGTAAGGCATTTGGTAAAATTATAGAGGGAGTGCTGTTTCCCCTTAAATACAGTTATTTTTGATTAGTGCGGTCGATATATATATATTTTAAAAATGCCACCTCCCCCACTATCACAATGTATAGAGCAAACAATTATCAATGTTTTCTAGATTTATTAATTAACCAATCTAAGTAATAGCCTGTAAAGTCAAAGGAAGTTAATGCCATATATATATATAAATTTTTTTTTGTGTGTGTGTGTGTGTGAATATTGTGAAAGTCCAAATTAGACAAATTCGAATTTTGTAGAAAGATGAAACTTTATATAAAAAAAAGACACATAATGCTGGAAAAGTTGATTTTTTCTGATAATTTTCATATAATAAGTGTGTGTTTATAGTTTAAGGTATTAGCATTTTAACTACTTTTGTTTATTTAATGAAAATAAATCTGCCAGTTTATCTATTGCTTACAGAATATAAAGAAAGACATGTAAGGCAATTAATCACTCAGCAGACAAACTATTATACTGGAACTCATCTGCACTGGCATAGTAATAATGTAATGTCAGACAGGGCACATTATTTGGGTGTTTTGCGGTTTTTAATGCCCTCACCTTAAGCATTTTATATCGGTAATGTCAAAATAAATTTGACCCATAAATCATATATATATATGTAGCTTTTTAGCTGAGTTTAAATACTGGCAAAATAGGGGCATGACCCTTTGCTATCCAGCTTAATTACATTTACTGTCCAGCTTATTAATTAATATAATATAAGCATGATTGCATAAATTACTTCTTTAAAACCGCATTAAAGTTTCAGAAATCACTGTACAGTTAGCATAAAAAAATAATAATACAAATTATCTTGATTTCTCCTAATGTTTTGACCCCCCCTTATTTATACCTCCTTTTTCTTCCCCAGATCACTCAATTAAAAATTGATAACAATCCATTTGCCAAAGGCTTCCGTGACACAGGGAATGGGAGAAGAGAGAAGAGGTGAGTGTGTGGCAGAGACAGGCTGCAATTATGTTTGTTTTGCTTTGGCAGGAAGAAGAAATAGATAATATTTACCCTTCACCCCCAGTCATTTACTACAGGGTTAACCCTCTCCTTCCATTATGTTAAAATTAGCTAGTAATCAACAGAAAATACTATTGTATTCCCACGCACGTTTGGTTACTATACTTTTGCATTATTTAAGTAAAAATATATATCTCACACAAATATCACAAATATATACATTTCATATGTGTATTAATACATGCATGCCTGCATGTGTGTACATTTAAAAATATATATGTTATTAAATACTATACAATTATTACACCACGCAATTAGGAATGGGGTAGTAAATGGAAGCAAAGCTCTGAAAAGCTTTGGTGAATTTAATATTGTGAACTTTATTCAGGTCTCATGAAAGTTATGAGGAAATGTTCATTTCTGTTTAACTGCTGGTGAATGAGAAATGTCATGTTTAAACTATGTTCATAAAATCAAGTCCAGTTAAATGTTACCAAGCCTACTGATTGAGTGTTTTCAGTGCCCTAGTAATATAAAGTCAAATATTATTTTAGGTCTAGATTAAAATGCAGAAACAGAGAAATATCACATATTTTGTAAGTTCTTAAGGATATTTAAAAGTCGATGGCTATAAATGTAGTCATTTCTGTTCCAATGTGTATGTGGGCCAGTGCTCGTGAAATCAGTGCCAGGAGGGCCAATACAATTTATATTTAAACTAGCTTTGGCATTGCTTCTAGTAAAGTGAAACTTCCTATAATTAAGGGGTTTCCAGTTATAGCTGGCATGCATTTTGCATGGTGCGGTCTAGAGAAATTCCTCTTCTTTTATCCCAAGGAATTTCTTACACCTCACATTGAAAAGACAGACTGACACCTTGCTGTCACATACTGCAGCCCCCTCACATTAGCTGCACCTTCTATTTGCTTTCTACCCCTTATGCCAAATGTCTCTTATTTTAACATATATATATATATATATATATATTAATACACAGACAGATAGATAGATAGATATATGCCGGATACTGACTTTAGGAGGATTATATCAAAGGTCAAACTCTTCAGCCGCCAGGCTTGCTTATTACAGCACATGTGGGTATTACGCACATTAAAAGTGCAATTTGCTTTTCCCAAGGAAACAACTGACCCTGCAGTCCATGCGAGCTTTCGATGAGCAACAGAAGAAAGATAACGCGAGCTCCGACGAGTCCTCAAATGAACAGACCCCGTTTAAATGCTTTGCCCAGACCTCTTCACCCAGCGCATCTGCAGTGGGCTCTTCAAACATTAAAGGTAAATCGTAGACCCCTATTAACCCCATCACTCGGTCCTTGCCGTTCTCTGGAGATCAGATGCAGGGTAGTGGGAGTTACTTACCATTCGCTAATCCCTCTCTTTATGTGTTGACTGGTGGGCTTTAGATCAGGACTCTGATCTGGATCGGGGTAAAAAAAAAACCCAACTCGTTTTATTAACTAGGGCAGTGTTGGAATTTAACCATTTCGGGGGTAGAGAGATCAGCACACAGCGTTCTGGTAATTAAATTTCTAATTCTGTATTTAATCTTGTTTTTAACTGGAAACATTTATTTGGATGCTGACCAATTCAAGCAGCCTATATAACTATAGTCCTTGTCAGCACGCAGTCCATGAAATTGTTGATTTTCAGTGTCCATTTTGCAGCAGTGTTCTCCACTTTTTGTTAATTAGAGAACTTCCTAGTGCAACTGGGGAAGAATTAGCTGGAGCCTGGACACCATTACGTTAATTAAATAATACTGAAGAGCATATAGATTTTTAAACAAGGTGGTGGGGCATAGAAACACCATCAACCGTCAAGCCACAACTGTAGTGAGCTCATCCATAGTGTGTAGAAAGAATGGATGCATTTTCGGTATATTTCAACCAAATTACAATATTTCGTTATTTGTTTCTGACATTATGTAAAAAATATCAATATATAATATATTATATATATATATATATATATATATAATATATATATCAAGTCAATATATAAAAGACATAAAAAAACAAAATAAATAAAAAAAGAAAATTGGAAAAACTGTGTGTATTTAATTTTTTGGTTAAAAAAAAAAGCTAAAAGATCATAGTAATTATAGTAATAAATTGTCTCATGGCTGTATGAGGCATGGCTCAAGTTCTAACCGTGTTAGATGCGCGTGTTCTTTAATCATTCGAGTACCAAAAGGTTTTGCTGCTCTGTGCATTTTATTTCCTAGCTTTGAACGGTAAATATCTGCTATCGGTTTAAGACTACTCCTTAAATACGGTAAAATAGCATGATTGTCAGATAGGTTATTCTTACGCATATAAAAACAATTGTCCCACAGGCTAAGCATATATAACGTATATAAATTGTGTAATATTATTAAATATGCTTACATTAGTCTATCCCTAATTTTAGATATTTGTCAAAGCGAGGGAGAAAGTGATGAGGAGAGTAAGGATGAAGCCCTGCAAGATACTAGTGATTCTGCCAAAATCTCAACCACTACCGCTGGAGATGTAAAAGACAGAGGAAGTCCATCCAGTGGCCGTCTATTTCAGTCCGATGTGAGGAGCAGGGAACAAGGCAGTAAGACTGGGAAGAGCTCCCCAGATTCCAGACACAGCCCGGGACACATCTCCTCCAGCAGCAGGGTCCATAGCATTGACGATCTTAAGACCCCTACCAGGGATTCTCACAAACTGGATGACTCAAAGCTCTCCAAGGAGCCGTACCCTCCATTATCTGTACAGACAGACAGTAGCCCTCACCATCTTAGCCATGGACATCTGCAGAATTTAGGATTCCCTCCAGGGTTAACTGGGCAACAGTTCTTTAACCCCCTGGGTGCTTCACACCCTCTACTGCTTCACCCCAGCCAGTTTGCTATGGGAGGGGCTTTCTCCAGCATGGCGGCTGGCATGAGCCCGTTGTTGGCCAGCGTCTCAGGAGCAACACCGGGGGTGAACAGCATGGAGTCCACAGTTATGGCCTCTTCCTCGCAAGGACTATCAGCAGCCTCGGCTTTACCTTTCCATCTCCAGCAACATGTCCTCGCCTCCCAGGTAATAAGGTCACCTTGTCTACAATGTTATGTGTTTAATGACCCATGAGTATCCCTGAAACATTTACCAAACCCTTCCCATTATATCGGCCCCAACTCCAGGCCTGGGGGGCCACAGACTGGCTAGGAATTGTGTGTACCTTTCCTGGAACACAAGTCATTTAATCAATTTCAGACATCTTTTTGAGCTGTCTGTTCAAGTTGGTCAACCGGTCTTATTTGGCCTTCTGTGCCTGGAGCTTTACACCCCTTGGTCTAGATGTTCACCCAGCATTTATGAAAGAGAGTGTGCTGGTTCATGTCTTTATTCCCTACACAAACTAAAACATTATTTATACTTCCTTAACCCGAAAGTAGAGATATACCCACCAAACATAGCCTCCTAAGTGTGGTTGCAGGGTCTTTTTTATGTCTAGACACATTAACCCTTTAAAAGGCAGCTGATTTCTGTTGTTGATTATGTTATGAAGGAACCAGTGAAAGTGAACATATTTATTTCTATTCATTTTCTTAGTTTGATACATATTTATATTATTTTTTTACCCATAAGCTATGTTTTTGTTTTGATGTATTTACATCAGACGTGCCTTTCTCTGTAAATTAAATTCCTATTTTAATTTTATGCTTATAGGTTTGTTAATCTGTGTATGTATGTATATATATATATATAGTGTGTGTATCTGGTTTGAGGCACTAAAAAAACTAATATTCATATTGCTTTAGGACCTCTAGAACAGTTGAGGAATCATGCATTGTTCCTACAGGGTATTCAGACTTGTGACTAATATGATCCAATGTGTACTTTTATTTCAGGGCCTGGCAATGTCCCCATTCGGAGGACTTTTTTCATACCCCTACACGTACATGGCCGCAGCTGCAGCAGCCTCGTCAGCTGTCCACAGACACCCTTTCCTTAATGCTGTGCGCCCCAGGCTGAGATATAACCCTTACTCATTCCCAATATCCATCCCAGAAAACAGCAGCTTACTGACCACTGCCCTTCACTCGTTACCCAATGGCACAGTGGATGGAAAAGCCAGCAGCCTGATACCCAGTCCTGCCTCTGCAGCTCTCGATTCTGAACTGGCCAGCAGATCGTCAACACTTTCTTCGGGATCTGTGTCCTTATCTCCCAAGCTATGTCCAGAAAAAGAACCCAGCAGCGAACTACAAAGTATTCAGCGTCTTGTGAGTGGACTGGACTCCAAACAAGACCGATCTAGAAGTGGTTCTCCCTGAACGGACACAACACACAGCCATGTCTGGAAAAGGGATGCGATTTTTTTTATTTCTCATTCCAAGCTCAGTCTTTCAGTGCACTTTTTTTTGTTCTAAAAGGTCCCTTCGCCATTTTGTTCCTGACACACACTTACACCACCCACTGCTTCCACCCAAATTGGACAGTCGAAGGCAATGCCTTACAAGCTGCTTATCATACTTTATCAACATGCACAATACCACTTCTTCATCCTCTCAAAGGGCAAGTGGCTACCTACATACTCACCAAGAGGGGTGTTTTCATTCTGCAACCAGGGAACGCATACATAGGACTGCAGATGAAAGAACTTGAAAATCAGTAAATATATAATTCATACAGATATTTGGCTTTGATTATATATGCTCAATTGATACCCTTATTGGTGTGAATTAGTGTTAAAAAATTAAAAAAATAAAAATCAGGCACACAAAAGGCTCCTGCATGCAAAACAGTTGTTTGCTTTAAGTTCTCTGAATATCTGGTTAGTACCCTGGGAAGAGCAAATTTAGACACCCTATTGCAACAGCGAGTTTAAATAATATAATTACTAAAACAAATGAATACATCGGATTTTTCTTTTTTTATGGAAACTCGACGTTGTTTATAGTTTAAGCACCCAGTCTTCATATATGCAATAACAGGGAAGAAAAGAAAGGGAGGGTATTATAAAAGTATTTATGTAATTGTTTGATATCTCCTGTAAATAAACGAAAAATACAAATGCTGAATATTAAACTTTAATTTATTTATATTGTATATATATATGTAAATAATATTTCAGTCGTCTTTATTTTATTTGTGTATTTAACCTAGTGAGTGCCCAAATCGACAGCATGGTATGAATTAGAAACCCATGTGGCACACAAATGGTTAAGAGTGTTCCATTTCAATCATTCATTAGTTGTTTCCAGTACTGTTTTTGTAAGAGTGTTGGGGGGTATCTGAAACGGGGATCTATATATATTTCTGGGATACGTATGTGTCTGCCGTTTTGTTTATTATGTATATAGCAGAAGAGACTCTAGAATTAGGCACATACACACCATGTGCCAATATTATCCCTGGCTGAATTTACCAGCGTCCCCCTGACTGTTCTCTGATTGACCAAGAGTGACTATAGCCTCTGTGGCCGTCTTTCTGAAGGGTTCACTACAAAACAGATTTTTAACTAGATTCTGCCTTAGTTTCATGCTGGTATTTGCTCAGCTTCTCTCTCAGTTGTGACAGTGATAATATATGAAGGTATAAATCTATATAAAATATATGATGTAATGAATGTTGAATAGGTCTTGTTTTCTCTGTATTCTTGTTTCTTTTCAACATCACCAAGTTTCAATAAATTTTTTTATTGGATTGTATCGTAGTTCTATGTTTTCCGACACATGCACACACATATATATATATATATATATATATATATATATATAGTATATATATTATATATATATATACTTTAAAAAATTATTCTGGAATCGTTATGGGTCAGTCACGGAGATATTCATTTTATGTGGGTATGTCCAAATAATTATAATAATATGTATTAACATTAATATATATATATATATATATGTATATGTTTGTCAATACATGCACATATACCACTAAAATGCATATGTTCAAACTATTCACAGAAAGGGGCAGCGAAGTCGGTGAAACAAACTGGTCTTTGTTATGCATTAAGTAATGATCTAGTTAATACCACAATCACTGGGCAATCTTAGGAGAAAACAGCTGTTTTTTTAACCCCTGAAAAGTCACAAGTTTTATATATTAGAGGTAAGATATGCTTTATTGTTTTCCCAAAAACAAATAATCTGTATTTCCTCTAACCAGACTTTTAAAGTGATCCTATTGTCAAAGGAAAAGAAACATTGTTGGACTATAGAAATAATTGGTATGTTATGTATTTAGTAAGTTACTGAACGTTTCCTGTTCATAAAATCAGATTTAAAAAGGGGAGTTTGGCTCACAAGGAACAGAACTTTGCCAGACTTCAAATAACAATCAGATGAATTACTCTGATTTTATTTCTTACTAGTAACCATTGTATCAACAGTTTTGTGATGTGGGTTATCGACAAGAATGTAACATTGTAATTAGTTTTATCTTTTCACTGTGTAACATAAATTCCATACATGATAATTTATTGAAAAATGTAACTTCGTTTAAAGAAATACGCAACCCAACAACAATATCGAGTTTATTTTAGAATTCCAATGCAGTTTTTCAACTTCTGCATTCGAATTTTCCTGATCTATGTTTAAAATAAAACATGGTTTTAGATGTTGTTTCAACATTTTTAGAATTTTTTTAGGATTCAGATAAAAAATTACCATTACTGAAATCCTCGTCGAAACAAAATTCAGGATTTATAAAGATTTATAAAGTACATAAAGTATAAAGTACGGCTTAGATTCACGGTATAAACGGTAAAACACAGCCATGATAAAGGCGTCTGGATATGAATGCATTAACCTCTGTGTTGAACACGCTTCTTTTAGTAAATATAAACTATTTATTGATCGAAACAGCAATAAATCATTAAAAACTAAAGACACGACTAAAATTGCTATTTTATATAATCGTTTTAGAGAAATATAGTTAAAATGTAGTTTTAATTTCACATAAAAATTGGAATATCCGTGTTGAAGCAAATAAAAAGAAAGGAAATTAGGAAATGTAAATGATTTAATAACATTTAATCATTTCCATATAATATAATATCTTATTCTATTATTATTAGTGTTATTGATTATTAACAATAATAATAATAATGATCATTATCATTATTAGCTAGGAATTGTGAGCTAATCAGTATACTGGGTATTCTGTATGCCAAAGAGTGTGTAATACTATAATATAAAAATAATGATAAGAAATCGGAAACCTTTTTCCATATAGTCTGCAGTGCTGTACAAGAGATGGGATGAAGAAGATGGTGCAAGTAGAAGCAAAATTAGGGCCTGCAGAGTTTACAATCTAAAAAAAAGTTGCTTGGTTCACATGATGGATCTGTGATAACAACGCATGCAAGATATGACTGATATGGGCATTTATATGAGAGACGCCAGAATTAGCATTACTTGACGTCATAACCATAATAATCTAATAATCAAAACTACACTGGAGGTGCCCATCCCGGGTGAAAATCTAAATCCACAAGAAGTGATTTGGGGTGTTAGCTGGTTAAATCTGGAGCTGCCCCTTCATTGGTTTAGCAGATTAAACTCTCATATCTGGTTCCTTCGGCTTCAGCTCAGCCTCTCCTCTATACAAACCAGGATCCTCTGCTCCATACCACACCTCAGCCCGGAGCCAAAGCATTTATTTATATATCTAACACAGTAACTCTTCTTTGGTTAAATGAAAAAAAAAAAATCTTTGAAGATTCCAAATACCACATATCAGATTCCAAATACTAAATATAAGAAATAAGAAATAAGGGACAAGAAAACCAATAAATGAAAACAATGAAGTGTCACTAAACCAAGTCCTTTGAGCATTGAAGGGGTTAATTAAAAACAAATATTTATTTGCGACTGTGCCAAACAGGTAGAGGCTGGCTCCAAACTGCTCGTCCCTGCATCTTATTTGTATATAGAAAGGTTAATGAGTAACTATAATGGCGCTGGGAGGTAGAGGTAAAAAGAGAGACATATCTCTGGATTATCCTGTGTATTACTCACCTGGCGCCTGGCTTGATATCCCCCAATCATTTTACGACTCTTTCTATTGTGCAAAGCTGAGAGTGGGGGAGGATTAGGTTAAATTGAGCTGTCCCCCACTGCCCCCTAGTGGTAAACGCTAGGATCCGCCTTGACAAGGTCTCTGGGTTGCTATCTGTTGATTGTCACCCACTGAGTAAACACTCAATGTTAGTCACCCGATCACACACAGTCTGGTAAAAGCAGACACAAACACACACGGTCTCTCGGCAGTTCTCCCTAGACAGAACTGAATGCCTGTAAGAAGCGATTTACGATAGATTGTATTCGTTTAGGTGTGTTCGGATAAATCCGAAAATATTGGATTATTTGTCCATTCACTTTCTTATCAGGACATCATGTCAATCACAGTTTCTCAGGTCTCCTGTCTGATTACCTGTCTCCGGATTTTGTTGTTATGGAAGCACTAGAATGTAGTTTGTAATTTCAATTTAACACCATGACTATCATTAACAAAGAAAAACGACAATGCACTGTCTACAACTTTATCTCCTCCTAGACTGTAAGCTTGTTTAAGAAGGTTCCTCCTTTACCTTTTGTTTCTGTAAATCCAAATTGTTATGCACTTTTCTGTTATGACCTGTTTATCCATTGTACAGCGCCGTGGAATATGATGTCGCAATATAAAACAACAACAACAACAAAAAACCGTAGGTAGGTATTATTGGTTTCTGGAATTTGATTGTTAGTTTTAGCATAACACGGTATTAATTTATCAGTGTACTGGGTTGATGTACTGGTTCTCTCTATCTAGTTTAAGGCTCTGACCCATCTTTTCAATGGTGGAGGGGAGATCAACTCTCTTACAGCACTGAAATAGTTACACTTTATCTTGTTCCTTTTTTTATGTATGCTCGTATGCTGAAAATCCTTCTAGATAATACACACCTATTTCATGTTTGCACAGATTCACATTGCACTGGGACACACCAGAACCCCATGTTTGTAGTTCAGATTATGACAATGTATCCAGAATGAAAGGTTTAGAGTGTGACCTTTCTAAGGTCAATATTAAGGTTGCCTTCTGTGTGTACTAGGTGCTCAAATGACGAAATATCAGTAGCTATTACTTGAGTTTATAATTATCACTATAATTACATTCTTTTTTTTATTATTTATGGATAGTTATGCTTTCACTAATGAAATATGTAATCATTTACAACATCACACCTACCTGTGGTTTCAACATGGGTCATATACTTTGCGGCAGATTATGTATAGAAGGTACATTGCATAAGTACCAAAATAAAACACCCACAAAGACAACACATATTAACGCTGACAGAATTAGATAACACCCGACATTATTGGAAACAAATATGTCCAGTACACAATTATAATATTAAAAAGGACATAAATAAATCAGTTAAAATTCTAAAACAGTTTCAGGACTGATATTAAGAACTCACACCCACCCTTACTTTGACTTATACTATTTAATAGGTAGAATAAAAACTTTAGGTACGAATAAAAACTTTGTTGGCGATTAAGTTTAAGGTTTGATTAATGATTAATATTATATATATATATATATATATATATATATATATATATATAATATATATATATATATACACAGAAAAGAAACAATAATATTATAATATTAATAAGATAATTATCCCAACTCGTTTTGAATTCCAGTTTACTTCATTAATTTTAATAAATATTAGGAATTTGATCATGCGATTAGTTTATCAGTTATTTTGTATGTGCTACCTATGCATTGACGAATACGGTTTTTTGGCCTATCTATCTATCTATCTATCTATCTATCTATCTATCTATCCATTCATTTATCTATCAAGCGCTGTCTCCCACATGTTCCGATCTGGCTATTTAACAGAGCTGGGAGCATTAGAGTTGCTTTTTTTCTGGATAACCGGATTATTACATGACACTGCCCTTCCAGACAGATCTGGATAGGCTATGCAAATGTACTTTCTGTGTTTTTTATTCCAGTGCTCCTTGTTAGACATTAGTGGTTTTATTTCAAACATACTTGTCTGTAAAGATACAAAACCTCGCATGCCTGGCTTATTTCCTCATTAAATAATTCATTTGAAGGGATTTCTAAATACACCTTTTAGTGTAACGCGATATTTTTTCTGTAACATTTTCTGTGTGCGGATTTTTTTTTTCAAAATAAACATTATAAACAGTTTGTCTGCCTGTCTGACTTTGTCTGTGAGTTGCCTTTATAATTACCTTTCTGTATTTTACCTCAATTTAACCAATGCATTGCCACCACTTGGACTTTGAAGGGTTAATGGATATAGTTCGTCAGCAGCAACCCCCCAGTGACGAGGCCTATGGAACAATTAACCCTTCGCAGTCTTTTGATATATCAAAATATATACCGGTTGGAATCATTTCTATTATTTTGCAGTCCGGTTTATCCATGTGCCTGTGTGCAGAATATTTACAGCGCTGGCGATTATGATGGCGCTATATAACGCGATAAATAATATTGCATATGTTTTATGTATTCTTTTACTTGGCATTGCAAATACCCAACCCTAACCCCCACCCCTTTTTTTTCATAGTGCCTGGACAGGACAGCTACAGGTGATCCATCTTTATGTGTCTTCTGTAAGGTTGTGTGGTCAGGGCTATTACTCTAGAGGGTAGATAGAAAGATATGGAAGAGGAGCCTCAGACTGACAGACACAGACTGATCCACTCAGAGCAGACTCCTGATCGCCCATCAGTCACTGAGTCCACAGATCACTGTCTCTACCTGAGTAAGAACTCGGACAGCAATCAGCTAGAGATCTGTGAGCCATTTTACATACCACTCAGCTTTTATGGTGGACAATATCTATACCTATCCCATACCGATATCCTCTCTATCTATCTATCTATCTATCTATCTATCTATCTATCTATCTATCTATCTATCTATCTATCTATCTATCTAGATGTGTGTATATAGTATAATAGACCGACTATATAAAAATATGTTTCGAGTTGTATTTCAATTATTTTTTTAGTATCTAATTATGTATGTATGTATATATATATATATATATATAAACATCTTCATAAAATATTAAATATCGTATATAGCTCTGTTACAGTGGCAAAATGTGCAACAAATAGAAAAAAAGTAGTTCTCCGAAATGATTTAAACCGAAATTTAAACACGGAACAAAATCTCAAAAATAAACAAATGCTAGCCATATAGGAATTTTGTCTGCCCCAAACTGTCAGAGCCCACGACAGAATTGGAACATATGCCCTCTGCATACATGGCTGATTGTCTGCAGGAAGTGCTGCTTTGTATGACTAGGACGTTTCCAATGAATCTTTGAAATGAAACCCACTTCTTATTTAACTGTGGCACTCTAGCTCCATCATGCCTGCTCTGCTTCATGTTATTTTGCTTTTTTCGTTTCAAACATGCATTAATGAAAAAAGGGAGACAGAATGCCTGGTTTATTAAATCATGAAAATGTTTCCAAATTGTAATACCATATTATTATCCAATTCTTGCATTATATATAATATAATATATATATATATATATATATATATATATAATATGTATATAATATATATTTTTAATATTTAAAATTACCCATTCCACTCTACGAATCATGTAAAAGTAGACTGCATTTCGTTTTGAACATTAACTACTGAACCGAATCTCAATTGTCAGTAAAGTTAAATATTTCATTTCCGAAACAAAACTTGGCAAATATGTTGGGCGAGTTTGATGCAAACCATAGGACATAATAATGCATTCGTCTTTAAAAGTATAGTGTTTTTTTAAAATGTAGTTCGTAATTGATCTTTCTACCAAGGTAGATAATTGGGGTCTGGTATCCAGTTGTGCATTTTCTTCCCCAGGAAATGTAAAGTCTGCATTTAGAGTCTAGTTTGACAGATATACCTCTCCTTTCTCTGCTTTAGCAGACAACAATGCTTGGACCTTCAATGTGATATTAGCTGTGTGTTTGTTAAATGGCTCTGTTACACCGGTTGATGTTTGCTCAGTAGAACATGCTGTCAAATCTCGTTGAAGGGGACAGGAGACTACTGTAAATATCCACCATACACACCCCGTCTTCCCTAGTCTTTTGTTTCTGTTCAACAACCGAGGTGGAAACTTTCTAAACGTAGTAAGATAAGTAGAAAAATGGTCACAGGCTGCTGTTTTTCCATCTAACCCAGTGACATTGACCTTGCTATTTACTTTTACATATTTAAATGGACCCAAAGCATACATAGGTATAGTCACACCAATGTCGGGCATCATTTATAAAGTAATAACGAGGTCTGCAAATAAAAAAATGATGAGGTCTTTAATAAGTTTAATACAACTAAAGAACAACATGTTTTTTATTTTTTTTAGTATCTGGTGTTCGTCTATATGTGGAAGACATAAAAATGGTTACAAAAATGTAATCTCGGAAAGTAGTAGTAGTAGTAGTAATGTAGTATAGCTATTTAATAGCACATCTAGGACTGGAATTATAGAGGCGGTATTTTTATTTTAACATAGAGGTATGTTAAATAAACTACAATATACCAAATTTTAAATTAGCATTATATTTATCCATCTACTGTTTTATTTAATGACGGTATACACACTATGTTCCTTGAATCATTTAGTCTGTATTTGTTTTCAATTATTATTATTATCTACTCTTAATGCAACGTGGAATCACTAATATTGTACAACATAATTGCGGCTAAATTAATGCACAAGCTGTATAGTACTTATTTTATTTGTTTGTCTTTATTTCTGCACCCAACATAACATTGTCATTCACAAAGTTTTATATTTTTACGTTTAACAAAGGTTAACGACGCCGCAAAAACAATTAAAAGAAAAAAATCGTAACCAATTAGTAACATCTTTCAACAAATATATTTAATATTTCATTATCCATGTTTATGTTTATATTAAATTCGGGGATGTCCGTGAAAAGTAAAAACGAAGTGAAACATGATAATTGCATCGCTTTTACTACAGATTACATTGCGGATTAAAAAAATATATATTTGTGCATACTTTTTATGGTTTATTCAATTCAATTAAAGCACCGAAGTATGTCTTATTTATTTATTTAATACTATTTATCAACGTGTATTCATTTTATATTATTGGTAATCTTAGTTTGCCATTTTATGATATCAGCGAATTTATTGAATCTGTCTGTGACATGTGACATATATATACGAATTCTAAATAATGTGGCTGGTTGTTATTTAGAAAAAACATGTATATATATATATCAATACTTCTAACTATTTAATGTCTGTGCACTGAGACTCCTATCACTCACTATGTAAAAGGTGAGTGAGGGTGACAGGAATTATTTTGCACATGCACTGGATTACCAAAGACTATTTATGTTCTCAATACCTTTTACGGATTCTAGTAAGAGTTCTCTGAGGTATAACAGCTGCAGAGTTCACCTGTTTGAAAGAAACTACCGAAAGTTGGCATCTTCCAAATGTAATTAATCCTCCTTTAAGTCCTGTTACAGGGGTGCCACCTGCTGGCCAAATGTCTTGTTCAGTATTCTGAAAAAAAATCATGATTACCCGACTGCATGCACTGGGGAATTCACTAAAAAGGTGTAAACCCCTAATATTTAGTAGCTGCTCATCAGCATCGAAATGTAAGTCCATGAAATAAAATACATCTATTTAATTGGATTTTAAGTGTGTACAGGCTCATCTCTTAGTATATCTTCAAAGTGAAATTTTCAAAGCTCTACCAAAGATCAATACATAACCCAAAAAAGTAAAAGGATGGTCAGTGGTCACACTTTCCAAATGGGTCTTAAATGATTCTGAATCTAAAAGCTATATATATAGGACCATGCTCAGATTTATTCTTATTGGTTTAAAAATATCTTGCCTGGTTGCATCTAGTTATTGATTTGTATAAAGTAATACCAATAAATAGGTGTTTAATGCATTACAAACTAGTCATCTACCCCATTAACAGATGTCAGAACAAAATTTCATGCAAAAACTATTGCGCAATGTGGAAATTATATACCCAAGGATCATATATAGTAGGATAAATGAACCTGAAAATCAGTATTGCTACACTCGGTTCATGGCGCATTTGAGTGCTCTCACAGTTCTAGGACATGGGAAAACTAGAATCCTGGAATTCTAAACAAAGCTATTTAGGCAGCAACACCTGTCGAGCAGCCAGTAGGCCCATAGCATCCCCTGAACGGGGCAGCGTAAAAGAGTGATCACATTGGTCATCCTTTCAAGGACACATATACGTTTCACATATTGCTGACTAACGCATGTAAAGATGCGTCCAAAGTAGGGGCGCAATGACATAGAGGGAAAAATCAGAAAACAGTGTAATATTGTCAAATGTGTGACTGTATGTGTAAAATGTGTAAGTTTCACTCACACTTTGGATAGAAATATCAGGCCCATCTGATGATTCTTTATAAAAAATCTAAAACTGGTGAGACAGACCACAATGGTGATAGTACCTCTGCAATAGGAGACACAATAAAGAAATGCACTTACAATTCGGGTTAAGCGCAAAAGCAATCACCCTGTAGAACAGTTCCAAAGGTCTTCTGATCCTCACAGAGTCCACTTGTTGGTCCGGTATAAAGGTAAGTATTTAAAGGAGATTAAAACGATACGCGTGTGGAAGAGTGAAATTCGGGAAGCAGCAGACTGTGGGAAGTATTATTAATATATTTTGCACGAGTTGGTGAGGATCGCACCTTTTTTAAAACACATGTAAAGTACTGCCCCACAATATGTGAGCTGTATAACTGAGTAATACATTTTCTTTTTTTATTTTTATTTTAAATTTTAAGTGTTATGAATTTAACAATTCCCTCTTGTCCTATCTTAATATTTTGTATCTCTCGGAGGGGAAACAAGACAAGTCAAAGACTAAAAAAGGACATATGTAAGAAGAAATATGTGTCCTAGACATCAAGGCTGATGTGGTCACCGTAATGGGTAATATATATACAATAAGGAAAAGGCACAAGTGCAGATCTTTTCTGCACATATATTTTAAGTTCTGTTTCAACCAATTGCCGGGTTCAATAGATATTCCTGTTGATTTACATTGAAGGCGCTAAGGGTTGGAGTGGGTGAATACTGGGTAGAAAAGAGTTATGTTTAAACAATATCCTGAATCGTTAGCATTAATCTATAATGTTTGTGAATGTGCCTGTCAGTAATTGTAATCATTTTGGAATATGTAATTATCTTTGTGAGTCTTCATTCAATAAATGTACATGTGGAATTACCGTAATATGGGATAAAGGGTGAGCTGAACAGGTGCCTCAAATGCTCGTAATCCTGCACCTTAGTTAATACGTGGCTAAGAGGTTTTGGGTGAGGTTCTACAACATAAAGCATTGCAAATTATGAGATTCCATGGGTAATAACAGAATTGTTATACATGTAAATGGGCATATGAGAAAGGAGCACACAGTATACATAACGAATATAATAACGAATTTGAATTGAAGGAGACGCTAAGGAGCATTCATGTATTTTGTCCAGTATTGCTAACCCATTGTATAGCTCCGAGGATTGAGATCTTGGATATATGTAACCTTTCTAACTTGAAAAATTGTGAAAGATATCATAAGATAGTATACAACAGGACATTACGGGTTTTCCTTTAATACATGGAAAATGCACATTTTACAGAACTGCCATCTGATCTTCTGTCTGTTCCTGTAGGTGCAACCATGTTTATGCTATCCTTTGGCCTGGATACACCTCATCTGTACAAAGAGAGAAGCCGTCCGTTGCCTACTTGTGTGTATGGATGTATGCTACATATGCAATGGAAGCAAATGCATGCATGTATGTACGTACATCAGTACTTGCCTGCAGGCTGTGTTTGCTCCTACCTTCAGTTGGAAGAGAAGTAACCTGACCATAAGGGAAAACAAACATGAGTTCAAGATGGAAAGCCTCATAAGCCAAGTTCTTTCAAATCTGCATTTATATTTAAATATATAGAAAACGCTTTTTTAAAATAATTCTAGAATTAATATTGTACTTTCCCCATTAATAGCATACTATTAAAACCCTGTGCAACAAGTTTATAGCTCTTATGTACACACCTTTAACATTTGCTCTTTCTCTACCAATTTCCTCTGCCAATTTCGAGCAGGGTGATTTCAGGCCATTGATGCAGTTAGTTTTAGGGACTGGTTTGCAGTTGAAGGACCTCCCTTCACACACCTTTGTTACCTACTGAAGAAGAACAGTTTAAGGGCTCCTGGAACACTGAGTAACAGTACATGTTGGGTTGACACATGTCACTGCCTGGCTGAGGATATGAGATTTAAGTGAACAAAGTGATCCACAGCAGCTGTAAAGCCCCAGTGACTACCAAAGAGTCAACTCTTTTCTAAATTCATGATTATTAAAAAAATAATGATAATACCGGTAATAATAAAATAATAATTTGTGCCCACCTGACATTTTGCTTGGAACTCTGGACACCATATCATAGTTCCACATCCACTTTGGTAAACTGTGTACAAGACACACAAATATCCTACGTATCTAAAGTATAACAGCGGCAACATGGGCCTCTTCTTTTCCTGGCTAGTAACTTAGCAACACATGACGTTAACAGGATTGAAATGATCTTGAAATTCAGATTTAAAATGTAGCTCAGTCTCCAAAATAATAAATCATTTGTGCGACTGTATGTTACATGCTGTTCTGCTGAGAGTAGGGAGCAGCTAGTATCTGCCGTGATAACTTCATAGCACTTCCCAGAACTGATACACATTAATAATTTCTTCAGTCACATCTTGTGCAATATTGATGAGCAGCCCCGCTTCTGTTCCAGATTCGAATGCTGTCCTCTTTCTTTGACCTGCCTCAGCAAATGACCTTAAGCAGCTAAGTCCCCGATGACACCTGTGGTGTTATCTGACTCAACTCTTCTTGGCAATATGACACTCGATAAAACATTAAAGGATCACGCCGCTGTATCAAAAACATTAAAGCTTTATTTTGAGTTTAAAGGAAAATCATATTAAAAATATGTGATGCTGCGAACTTTTACATTTTTGGTGATAGTTCTATAGTAATGGGAAACCGATAATTTGTATTTTAAACATTTTATTATTTATATTTATTCTGCAATTAAGGTTGGCAAGCTTAAGGTTTAACAAGTTAGTTAACTTTTTACTACCTACCTTTGCCAAGATAACAGCTCTGACTCTTCTCCTTCTGCATGATGAGGTGGGAGAATACATGGCAAGGGATCTGAGACCATTACTCCATACAGAATCTCTCCAGATCCTTCAAAAGATTGATGCTGATGGACATGACTCTGCAGTTCACCCCACATGTTTTCTATGGGCTTCAAGTCAGGGGAATGGGATGGCCATATTAAGACCTTGATTTTGTGGTCAGTAAAAAATTTTCTGTTGATTTTAATGTATGTTTTTCATCATTGCCCTGCTGGAAGATCCAAGCATAGCCCATTTCAAGCTTTCTGACAGAGGCAGTCAGGTGTCCATGGTGCCATGAGTCCATGATGCCATGTATCCTTAGAAAACGTCCAGTTCCTCTGGCACAAAAACAACCCCAAAACATTAAAGAGCCACCGCCATATTTTACTGTGGACATGAGGTACTTTTCCACATGGCTACCTCTCTGTGTGTGCCATCCCAGGTGCGTATTATCAAAAAACTTTATTTCGGTTTTATCTGACCATAGAACCCAATCCCATATGAAGTTCCAGTAGTGTCTGGCAAACTGTGTATACGTTTTTTCTTTAAATCCTTCCAAACAACTTGTAGTGATGTAGGTTACTTCAGATTGTAGTTTTGGAGATGGTCTGACCCCAAGATCCAACTAACTAATCATCCACTTCACAGTGCATTGAGACAATGTAGACATATGTCCTCTTTCAGGTTGATTAATTCCAGTTGACAGGAACTTCTTAATTATTGTTCTGGGCATTTCAATTCGACAAGGGCTAGGGTGGTAGTTCTAGGGGATTGCAGCCCCTCTGATGTATAACCGGTTGCCCATCTTTGGGCAATAATTGTCCTGTAAAAACAAATATTTTTATTTGAGGATCAGCTATGTTGATGTTTACAGTAATGTCCTTTAGCAATTAATAAAGTTAGGTTGTATTTAATATTGTTTTAATAAACTTCCTTTACACACAGACCTAGGTCACCATTGTAGGCTGTTGGAATATTTGGGGTTAGCTAAATCACCACACCAAGCTAATGGCAATGCTAATTAAGTGTACACAGAGTTTAAGAAGTCTAAGGGTTGTTTTGTTTATTAAAACTGAGACAATCGGTTGTATACCACGGTGTGTTTGTCCAGCAGATTGAGTTGAGACTAGACTTGGGCGCCGGGCAACTCTTTGTGTTTGTCTTCATGTTGGTTTTCGTGGGGGGAAAAAATCTTCGTATTCTGTGAATATTCGCCCGTTCCTGTGTTTGGTTCGGGCGAATATTCGTGTACATTCTTTGCATTCGTTTTTTAGTTTAGGTTAACGCGGTATGGACTACACAGCAGCTTTGGTGCCAGGATTTCAATTGTCGGTACGAACTGGTCTCCTCGCTCGAAGAGTTAGAAGTCCGTATGATGACCAATAAAGTCGCTTGTACGGACCTTTAAGTCTTGGAGTAGGCCCAGGCCAAGTTGCGCCATCAGGAGTTAAAGGGCCGTGCGAGTAATTCTATTGGTCGCCTGCAGGGGCCTCCTCTGGAATCAACCAATAGGTTGATGCCAGAGGAGGCACCTGCAGGCAACCAATAGAGTTGCTTGTGTGGCAACTTAACTCCTGACAGGGAACTTGGCCTGTCTCCCTGCTCCAAGTTTTACTCCTGACGCGAACCTATGGATTTCCCCTTCCATTATCTACGCAGCATCTGGTTAATGCCAGAGGAGGCCCCTTCAGGCGACCAATAGGCTCACTAGCACAGCCCTTTAACTTCTGACGGCCAACCTACGGATTTTCACTTCCGTTATACCCTGCGATGCTGCGTAGATAAGGTAGGCTAGATGGGGAAGGGACCCTAGAAAATTATTGGAATGATATTACTATAACCTTGAAGCTACTAGGTCACTTATAGCCAATTCCTTAGATGATGGTCAATATAACATGACATGATGATGAAACTTGTAGTTTTTATACACAAATTAAATAAAATAAACATGTTCTAATAACTTGTCTTGGGAAACCCAAGTAAACAGTATAAACATGTCATAGGACTATACAATAATATACAAAAATCTGCACAATATTACACTGTGTTACACATTAAACAAGAAAATGTAACACATTTGCTTACTGATCACATATACATACCATATACTTAATTGCTATTCCTTTCCTTCATACATATTTGCTTTTTTCCTAGAATAATACAGGGATCAATAAGCACTGTAGGGTACATTTTTCACACAACACAGCATCCTCTATTTGTTTTGTGTTTTCTTAAGGGTTAAACAAGATGGGGTGGGTATCAACACTAATTTATTTTTGTAACAGAAATACTTGCAAGCCCCCACCCCCTTGCACAATAGCGTGTAGTTGTTCCAGGGAGAAATGTGCTCCCAGAGGTAATCGACAATGAGGATTCACAGACTAATTAATTGCAGGGAGTTGTCACTAATTCTTTTTATAGGGAGGAGGATGTGTGACAGTTTTAGGGCTATTAAACAAACTAATTGAACCGGGAGGCAAGGATGGGCTGTTATGTTGAAAGCAATAGGATTTAAAGAGAAAACATATCATTTTTATTTTACTAATTAAAAGGTGTATGAGGAGGACACAAGCCCCAGGATCTCAATGTCATTAGCGATGTTATATGCAAAAAGGCTCTAGGGAACCCTGCCAGGGCTAGTCCTACACTAAATAGCACCCCTGGCAAGAATACTCTTTGGCTCCCCCTGCCATTTTGGTAGCATTATATTTTTATGTACTTATTGTGCTTACACATATTTTGCTTTGCTGTTTTATCTAAAATTATTGTGATCTTTAGGGCTGTACAAGACTACCATCGACTCAAACCCAGCAAACATCCTGAGCTCTTCGAAACAGGGTACATCAAGGAGACAGACCAGTGATTTGGGCCCCAATAGGGCAACCTGTATCTAGTAAAGTGCCACAGACGCTGTACTTACTTCAGACCTGTCTTCCTAGTAAGAACATGCCACTGTCCTGATCCCCTGGCTGGGATACCTTGTGCTATGACTGGTCCTTAATCTGGTAACGCTCTAGCTCTGCATTAAAGTGGCCACACCATTTTAAGAGTATGCCATATTACACTGGTTAATATTGTAATCAATGTTCAATGGGTTAGTTACAGGGGAGATCTTTGATCTTCTCAAGCGTCCCATTTACACTATGGAGGCATTGAACATGTGATAATGGATGTCTATGTATAAGTGTATGTGGTTATGGATGTCTATGTATAAGTGTATGTGGGAATGGGTGCCTATGTATACGTGTATGTGAGCCTTGATGTCTATGTATAGCATGTGTAAATTTGTGTATGTGTGTTTACATGTGCTTGCCAAAATGTAGGTGGGAAGAGGGGCAAGGGAAATGCTGGCACAGACAAGCTGCTTGGTGGCAGAGGTGGCACAAATAAGCTGTTCAGCTGGAGCAAAGGTTGCATAGGCATGCTGTTTGAGTGCACTGATAAGCTGCTCGGCAGCAAAGGTGGCCTTCACAAGCTATTTGGGGGCAAAGAAGGTACTCACAAGACGTTTTGTGCAAAGGTGGCACTGTGGGACATGTTGCATGGTGAAGTTGGAGGCCCCGGAACAATTTTCCCCTTGCGGGCCCTGTGGGCTTTTAGTGATGCCCCTAGTCATCTGATACCTAAAGAAGTGGATCTTGAGGGATTTTTTGAAGAACTGAAGGCAAGGGCAAAGTCAGATAAGTTAGGAAGCCATTGAGAAAGTTTGTCAGTGTGAGGAGAGGCAAAGATCATCATATGAGCAAAAATTGGCTAGCAGTGTTTGGGAAAGTTAGGGGATAGTAGGGGACTATGAAGAGCTTTAAAAGTGAGAGTCAGTGTTCTGATCTGATCCCTGAAGCATACAGTCAGCCAGTGAAGTGATTGACAGAGGGGAAAGTATTAGGGGAGCGATAGGTTAAGAAGATAAGTCAGAAGCATTCATGATGGATTGTAACTGGGTAAGACAGGTATGAGAGAGACTAGCAAAGACAGATTTACAGTAGTCAAAATGGGAGCTAATGAGGGCACGAACAAAAGCCCTAGTTACATATTGTGTTAGTAAGGGGCAAATGCTTTTAAGATGTTGCCTTTTAAAGTACGGTATTACTGCATTAGAAACAAATCGTTACAATTGGATTGTAGGAATCCAATTGGTCATAAAAGCGTTGCCAGATCTAGTGCAGAATTGCCTAAAATTGACCTGCAGATAGTGACATTAAAATGTATTCTTGTAAGTGTTTCAAAGTGCTACTAAATCCTATGAACTGGGTTTGCCTACATGGAGATAGCTATCCTGTGATGAATTTACCTGTATGGGTAGTCTGTGACAGGCAGAAGATTAGAGCACATTTTTTATTGCATGGATTTCTGGAAGATTTGTCAGCAACTTGCCACAATGTATCACTTTAATGTACAAAAGGGCTTTTATCAGTTGCCAGAGTCAATAAAATTCATTAAAATTACAAAAAAACGAATAAAAGGAAGAGAGGACCCTGCTTACAATCTAGTCGGTGGTTGAGGGGGAAGTGAAACAGTAGGAGATGACTGCGTGGATGGGGATGAGTTGGTTGAGTCAGGGTGATCTGTAGAGGTTGCTTGTGGTTCAGATGACTTGATTAGGATGTTGCATGAGAGCAGGGGTGTAGCTAGGTCTCCGAAAGATCCGAGGCTAGAGCCCACAGCTCTAGTCTGCTTTGGAACTGGTGGCTGTGCACACTGCACGTATACACACACAAAAATATTTGCAAAACATTAATAAATTAACAAATTTCCAATTTCCAGCAACCTCTGAGAAATATTTTAACTCTATGATTGATTGCACCCACAGGATTTATCCAGATTGCATCCACTTGACTTACATCGCATGCTCACATTGCACCCACAGTGGTTTCCTCTCAGTCTCAGGTCTCCTCTTGATCCTCTCCTTTTCATTATCTCTCCCATTTCTCTTTATCTCTCCCCCTTTTCTCCCCCCTCTTTCTCTCTCCTCCTCTTTCTCACCTCTCCTTTTTCTCGCTCTCTCTTTTCTCACAGCCTCTTCATTTTCTCTTGTATCTCTCTCTATTTCTCATTATATATCCTCATTTCAATTATCTCATATCCTTCTTTTCTCTTCATATCTCCTCTGGCTTCACTTTATCTCCCCCTTTTCTCCATATCCTCCCTTCACATTATCCATCCCTACATTGGTGCCAGATAAACAATGGGGAAGATGTTATCCCTGAAGGTGTCCATTTTCTTTTTAAAGTAGGTGGCAAGCTCTTGGGCAGAGTAGTTGGAACATAAGATCTATTTGGCCCATTCAGTCTATCTATTTTGCTGGCTGTAAAGACTCAAGCTTTAATCAGTCATTGGCATTATCTAAGTTTCAGGATAGCCATATGCACGTTTTAAATCTCTTACCATATTTACCTCTACTTCTGCTATGTGGTCTGATCCACATATTTACTACTGTCCAATATAGTAGAACTTACATTCAATCTAAGCATCTGACCCTCTAGTTTTAGATTACAACCTCTACCATGTATGTGTAGTAATACAATTTCAGGTCAAATATTAACAAACGTTTAATGGCATAAAATATATAAAATTGCTCTTCTTGCCCCCCCCCCACATCTAAGGTGTGAGGGTTTTTTTAATTTGAGGAAGACTCCTGTGGACCAGAAAACATATGTGATTCTACATCTTTTTTGTAGGTAGGCCTAATAAAAAGTATCCACTTTTGCTAAAGAGTCAATCTTCTCTTAAAACACCATTGCTATATATATTTCTTTATTGAAATATATATATATGATGTAAGTCACCACTATTATTTTAAGAGCAATTAAGTGTCTGCAAGAGTTACTCTGTATAGTAGTACCAGGGACAACTTTTTGGAGAAAGAATAAAACACATGCGTTGGTATTTAATCTTGCACCATGTAATCATTTCTATGTCTCTTGATTTAGCGTGTAATTTATTATTTCTAGGAATAAATTAAGAAGATCAGTGTGTATTTGAAAGAGCACTTTGATTTTAGACGTAGTGCACCGCACTGTAAATCAGTTCCTGCTGACAGTCTCTGGTATATATCTTCTGCTTCTCCAAGTTCTTCCAGTGGAGCTGCTGTGACAGGTCTGGACAAGGAGAATGAAATTCACATATTTAATATGATGTTTATAGGTCAAAAAAACATGTCAAACAAGTAGGAAATGGTACCAGGGCCTGTGATAACTGTTGGAGAGGGAGGGTAAGGAGGAAGGGTGTAGATTTAAAGATTTTATTAGCCTGTAGGGGTTAAGAGATAAATGAGCTTCAGAAAGATGTCAGGTATGTGGCTTTTTAGGGGTCTTATACATGAGATGAAAGCTAATTATCTGCATAATATATTAATGTTGTATAGATGGCCTAATATATATTATAAGTCGAATACCCGCTTCCATAGAAGAGAAATAAAAGGACAACTCCACCACATATGTGACATGGAGTCAACAATTTTCCAACATTTATTGGATAACTGGGTGCTAAATTGTGAAGTCAAGAAGGCTTCAAACACCATAGGAGAATGACCTTTTTGACTTGTTTCTAAAGGATTAGCACATCTACATTTTGACAGACAATACAATGAACCCTAAAAACAGAGATCAATAATTAGGTGAATAGATTGTGGAGAGTAAACTATGGTTGGATAAACAATGACGTAATTGTAAGTATCTAAAAAAAGCTTCCATAACGCCTGTAGTTTTAAACACTGAGCCAAGGTATCCATCTCCCAGCCCTATAATACCTCCTAACCTCTAGCTAACAAAAGTGCTTTCTCCAATGATGTTTTCTACGGTTATTGGTAACTTATGTGACATCTCAATCAATAACAGGGAAGTGGGCAGTGGGGAAGAAAAAGTTAGAATGGTATTTTCTGTTTTGGTAGACTACAAACATTTTTGACATTGAATAATGCTTTCTTTTATATATATGTGCTATGTTTTTATACCTAATATATTTAACTGCATTCTGAACAGTTTATGTATTATTTAATTATTGATGATGGAAAATGAGACTGCTCTGCTATTTTCCTCTCCACCCTTGCTGACTCTTCTAAAAGTAAGAATTCCTAACTATGTTTTCAGACACATGTGCGGTTAACTGTGTTACATTGAATAGTGCAATTGGATGCAGCCACTACCATTGATTTCAAAGTGCTGGTGTGCAACCTATGTAAACTATTGACTCAAAAATAGTATAATCATACAATGATTGATAACAGGTATAGGGATTCGTCCTATAAGTAGTCACAACGATGCAAATATATATATTTTTCACATGAATTGCCGACATTTCAACACAATGGCCTTTGTCAAGAAAGTACAGAAAACAAAGCAAAAATTCAGCGCATGCCCAGTGTATACCATTCAAGAAAACACAGGCCACATAGAGACGGCATTAGACTTAAAAAAAATGTTTGGTTTAATTTATTTTGTTTATTTCCCCTTGCTAACAGAACAAATTCAAATCCTATATAACCACATTGGTTTTATCAATAGAAACCTGGGCCTACGCAACACTATCTTTATACATAAACCAATGGTATGTGAACCATGAACACCTTATGAACACCTTATGAACACACCTTATATTATAGCTATGCAAAATGAATACTATAAAATCAGTTAACAGTATAGACTTTATTAAAATCCATATAGTATAGAAGGATATAGAATATAGTACAGAAGAAAATATCCAAAATAGCATTTTGTTGTCCTATGCTCTGTAAGAGCTATTACCGTAATAGAAAAACAATTCTCCCACCTGGCCATTTTCCTGCTGTAAAAGCCTTGAATCTTTGTTGGTCCAGCCTTATATTAGGGACAGCCTAATAGTAGTATAGCTATAGTAGTAGCATTGTATGGTTACTAGTGTTATTATAATATTATTACTTGTCTGTATAGTTGCCAGATAGCCTACAGGAATTAACATGTAGAATCATCTTATACTCTTTAGCAATCAATGCTTGACCTTGGTTAACTCTATCAATAACGGAGAGTGGGGTTTTAAGAGATTTAATTTGTCCACTCGTGGAAGCATAAATGTTTTGCCAAATGCATTATTGATTTTGTAAATGAATATGCTTAGAAGTGTCCAGATCTATACTAATCTCTAGCCATCCCCTTATATTTTACTCATATCACCCCAAACGGGGAACCTGATACAGTCTCTTGTATCTACTAGCAGTCAGGACAGCATTTACACAATGTTTTATGCAAGCATAGGAAAGACAAGGGCCACCACCGTTGCCACTTAGCGGTGTGTATTATTCATAACTACCTAGAATAAGGTTACAGAGAGATGGTTGGAGCTAATCAGTGCTGGTGCTTTTAAATTTGTACATTTTTGTAAGACAATATATGAATAACTGCATTTAAACCACTAAGTCTCTAGTGCTCTGTTTAAATAAGAGGTTATAATAAAAATATTCAGGTGAGGGATAGGATTCTGGAATGCTCGCCTTTAAATTCGAAAACATATACTTACATAGTAGCATAGTCATTTAGTAAAAAAGACACAAGGATTTCAAGTTCAAGCTCGCTGGTGATTCCGGAGAAGGCAAAAGCCCCTCATTGAAGCAAATCTGATCTCTTGCTGGATCAACAAGTTGTAATAATTATAATCTTAATATTTAGATTAAATATAACAATTTTTCTATTCTTCTTTGCTAAAAAAGCATCTAGTCCATATCTGAATTTCAATCCGGTCATTCAATTGAATTTGATAGCACAATCTATGTAGGTGGGGGAATTTCTGTTTTTACTGTTAAGAACCCTTTTATTTTGCTTTAGATGACAATTCCTTTTGTTCAAAGTCTGAATGGATAACGTAATGTTTGTCGAGTTGTAATGTATAGACCCACCGTGGGGAAGAAAGCTACCAGACAAGCCTGTCTCTTCACCTGCAACAGCCCCTTTTGCTCGGACGTTTAGGCAAAGATATTGTGTGAGTGTCAGGACTTAAGTGAGATGGCAAATGACTAGACAAAAAGGCACATTAAAACTAGCCGGGAGGGTCAAGGCAAGCAGCGCAATACCAAAAATCAAAATTAAATCAAGGTCTGATACGCAGAAATCTATGGATAAGAGATGCACTCAAAGTATAGCAGGGGCTGGACAGAATTAAATACCCCCAAACAGTGTCACAATGTATGCGAAATGTGCATTGCATAATAAGAGAGACATAAAAGAGGCAACTTGGGTAATGCATTGAATGCAAGACAAACATAAAAGATGCACTTTGAGTAAAGTAATTAACTAGGAGCAGTGGTATACAAAGTGCATCTTCTGCAGATGATACATTTATGAGCCTGGGTCTAGGTACTGACGAGTAAGGACATGACAACAGTTCCATTAATGAATATGTCATCATATAGTGTTTTTTTATTGTACTTATGTATATATATATGTATATATATATGTATAATGATATCATATCCCTTCTAAAATGCTTTTTTTTCTAGTATAGCCAAATTCAACCTTTTTTTGTAGGCCGCATCTTCACAATTTGGGAATTGAGATTCTGCTTCTTACATGGTAACAAAAAAAATCCCCTTCCATAAAAGTCTCTCCAAACACCATCAGCCAAGGCAGTCACGTGGAAACGCCGTTTATTGCTTTCCTGTGAGATATGGCGAATACTCTGGCACTCTGGCAGATCCATTTGCATTTTGCTTTTGGGGAGTTCAGGAATTTAAAGAAGATGGGGGGGGGGGAATCAGATTGCTTCCTTGTAAAACAACATCGTTTTAATAACATAGAGAAAAATATCGCGAACACAACCCAGCACTGAAGACGTAAAGCCAGACTCAAACTAACTGTAGCCCTCTTATGTAAGAACAGCAACCCAAGCTACTTAAAAGCTTCTACTTTTCATTTAACGAAGGAAGAAACTCATTAAGTTTGCATGAGAAAGTCCTGTCTGATCTGGCACACAGCAAAGAAAATATTCACAGTTCATTACAGACACTAATACATTAATGCATCAGCTGCAAGTAAAAATGCTTGGTATTTTGTTTGATGGTTTCAATTCTGCTTAACCCCTCTGTTGCCAGTGTGATACGAAGCACAACGGTAAATATCCGCTAAGATCAGTTAGACGGCTTTTTTTGCTCTACTTTTTTCTCCTAAAAACGTGTTCTTATTCGGAGAGAGCCTTTAGAGCAGGGTGAATAAGCTGCACATAGAATCACAGAGTTTGAGTAACACAGTTTATCACATTGTGTCGTGTAATGTATTATATGGATATCAGACGGTGAATAGGCAAACCTTTTCAGATCCACACCATTATGTTCCAACTATTGCACATGTCCAGGAGCTGAGATATGTGAAATTATTTCCAGATGCTCTGGAAGACATCTTAATTGGAAGAAGATGCTCCGTTTGGAAGATAACCTCCAGAAGCAAATGTCAACATGATATATTGAAGTTGCATTCAAGGAAATGGTCCTTCTTCCAAAGGACATGTTATTCAAAAGTCGTTTTGGCAAAAACAAGATTTTAGTCAAATTTGGAGTAATATCAATGATTGCAGCATTCACCAAATTATTAGATATAGTAACCACTCCTCTCTACTGTATAGAAAAAGGGAGAAATGGAGTAATCGCCCAATTGAAGAAATTGTAATTTACTTAGAGGGCCAAACCCCATACAGATTCTCCAAGAACCTGTGAGGAGGATTGGCTTTTGGAGAACCAATTTTTTTTGAACCGATTTAGACAAGGCCTGAATGCTTAAGGTCAGCAGCTGTTTATTGATCACAACTCAAAATACTTATACACCATAAACAAAAGGCATGTAGAAATCAGAACTTGAACTAAACAAATCAGTATGGAATCACCTGCTAGAACGCTCTAATCAGCATAGAGGAGGAAAAGGAGTCCTACTAGCTAGAACATTCTTTACTGGTGCCAGGTTGTCTCGCTCACTAATCGACATGACTTCGAAGAGTCTCATGTAAGACTGGCTGAAAACATGTAGCATGATTGCATTAACTCCCTGCAGAGATCAGAGAGCTGTGATTGCTTTGCTCATGCGGTAGTTAAGTATGGCAGCCCCGATTCTCATGTATGCAAAGAAATATTGTGAGTCCTGTGAGAAAGTGTGTGCGCTGGCATATCAATTTCTAGTTATGCACCCTTTTACAATGCAAGCTGAATTGCGATAGTTTTCCAGCAGCGATGTTATAATTGGCTTTATTAGAAACAGTTATAATCTGACCACATGGATACTTATCACTGATACAGTATCTCATCTCCCTTCTTTTATGATGAAGAACTAAGCATACACATATTGGGGAACCATTTATATGTATAACTTAGCCAAAAATAAATAAAAATACATGAAAAACAGAGTTAATTATTATTATTTATTGTTTTATATAGCACCATCAAATTCTGTAGCGCTGTACAATGGGGGGACAGGACATAACAAGAAGTATGTAACATAACAATTTGGCTAACAGAGACAACAGGTGAGGAGGGCCCTGCTCAAACGAGCTTACAATCTAGAGGGATTTAGGGTGTATTTACACAATAGGTAATAGTGTAAAATCCACATCAAAATTATAAATATCAACACTTCAGTATATTTGATCCTTTAATATTTTACAGTCCTGGACTCATTCGCCTTCTCTCCTGCTAGGATGTCCATTTGTGTGTAAGCATGCCCCCTAGTGGCAAGATGCATGTAAATGGGTGTCAATGGACACCATTATTCAAGTATGCATCTTAAAGAAGCATTTAATAGATCTGGTTTTCCTACAGTATGTATATTTTGGCTGCAAACCTGATACTATGCATGATGTAGCTGTTTGAGTGAGACAAGGGTCTAATAAGACACATGCTTGATTTCTGAAGACAACTTAAATCCGTTGTTGAGTTTTTAACCTTGTACATATATTCCTTTTCTTTATAGTCAATGATGAATTTATGATGGGGGCTTCCCCTGGTCTGTCCAAGGTCAGGACCCACACCGGGTCCAGTTTAAGACTCCCGCCAGAGCTGGACTAGGGAATAAAAGTGTCTCTTGCACTTTAAGGAAAGAAATGACATTCATATGTTTTTATACTCTTGCAAGGTGTGGTTATATGTATCTATCAGGCTGCCACACACAACAGGACCTGATGCAGTAAAGGTAATGATTTTAATGCAGCCCTATGATTATACCCTATTAAACCCACCTATTTTACTTTACATTCATGTAATTATGTTACATCACAACAATGGCGGATTGGTAAATACCATGACAAGAGGCTGTAGAGAGAAAGTGGAGCCATAATCCTCTTCATTCAATACAAATCAGTGTAAGTGCCAAAAGGGTGAATGATGTGTTGGACACTTCTGTGGGACTGAAAGGGTTTAAAAACACAGGCATTGGCTCGTTTTCCTTTGAAGCTGTATTTAGAGCATGTTTCTACACATAAAATAAATAAAATCCTTTTAAACCATTACTGTTAAAAGACAAGATCATCATTTGTAGTACAGGTAGTTTAACAAAAGCAACTTAAAGATTCACAGCTGACAATAAGGGTTTGGTGTTCACAGGTAGCTAATATGATTTATATTTTTATTTTAAATGCGTATCTCATTTTATGTGACTATAATGCACTATATTGCCTTACAATGAGGAGCAATTAACCTTCAAAATGTAATCTCTTTAATAAAGCTGTCTACACAGATCGGTTTCTAAAAGTGAGTAGCCTACATTTTCCAGACCTCACCTTAATGTACTTCCAATGTAGTTAAGCTATAGAAATATTGTTTCATAATCTCATAATAATGACATACCTGGATCTCAATTGCAGGCTCTTGTAGGGAAGGAAATGCAAGAATAATGTAAATAACTCCTTATTCATTTGCGAAAGTTATTTCATTTTCATACACCTCGTGCTATACGGGACTATAATAAACCTTGCTTTGTGGCTCTGAGGTAGCCCCAGAAGACCATGGAGACTGATTTATTGAGAGCGATTTAAATGCAAGATTTTAAAAGTGGTGTTATTACCTTGGTAAGCAATGGTGTGGTCCAATCAGCAGGATCATTCCAGTGGTCCAGGATCTTTCTTGCCCTTTATAAATAACCTCCATTTGCCTTCAACCCAAATCAAATGCGGATCCAGGACCCTTTGTGCAGAACGTCACTGAAAGTTTATATTTTATTGCCACAAAGAATGGCCCTAGAATTAAGCATTAATATAAGGGCTACATAATGGTGCATGGAATAGCTTACTGAGTAAGCTTTAAAAAAATCCTGTACAAGTTCACAGTAGGATATATAAAGTGTAGGGTTCGGGTTAGGGAAGCTGGGCTGATGAGCCACAGAAGTAATAATTAGTATTGAATATTTCCAGTTGAAATTAACTTGAGCTCAACTGTGTAGTATTTATAACAGCCAATGGGTCAACTTTAGGGGCTCTGCTTGACTTTGTAAGAATTTATTAAGACACAAAGTCAAGCATTCTGGAAATGCTTGACTTTTTGGCTTCATGAGGTTTGGCATCAGTGTGGAACTTAGCTGTCTCATGTATGGCTAACTTAAGTGGCAATAGCACAAGTAGCTAAATGCAGGACTCACTGTGGACCAGATCTCTGGTGAGTGGCAAGCAGTACGTACAACATGCAGCTGTTGTTATATTATTATATTGGTCATTATTCTCGGAGACCCCAGCCAGTCGGCAGTCTGCCCAAGATGCAACTCATGAGGAGGGTGCCAGTGGTGCAACAATCCATTTGTCCGCTCCCTGAATCGGTCTGTACACAGCTTGGAGTTGTCACACCCTGGCACACAGCTAGGGTTGCCACCTTTCTTGCCAAAAAATACCGGCCATGCTAATTTGCATAATCTGGAATATAGGGGGTTAAAAGGCATATCATGGGACACAGTTAGCTATAGGGGGGTATAAGGCATTTCTGGAGGCAGAGTGGCATATAGGGGGCTACTCTGCCTCCAGAAATGCCTTATACCTTATATGCCAATCTGCCTCAGGAAATGCCTTATACCCCTATATGCAACGCTGGCATATAGGGGGTTAAAAGGCATATCATGGGACAGAATGGCATATAGGAGATTAAAAGGCATATCATGGGACAGAGTGGCATACAGGGGGTTAAAAGGCATTTCTAGAGGCAGAGCGGCATTATGGGGGTTAAAAGGAATATCATGGGCACTCTGCCTCCAGAAAAGCCTTATGCGCCCCATATAAACCCCCCCCCCCCAATTTACCACTGCTTCTGACTCCCTGGTGTCTGGTGGGGGCAGCGGGTGGAGGCCGGCTTTCATGAAATTAAAGGGGGCGACGTGCACGCACCGCACCGCCCAATGGCCGTGGGACGAAGTGCTGAGGCACAGCCATTGGGCGGCGCAGTGAGTGCATGCCAGCCCCTTTAGTTTCATTAGGAGCCGGCGGCGGAGGAGGCCGCTTTCAATTCCGCTCGCAGCCGCTCAGCGTCTATTTTGAATGTTGGTCTGCCGGTATGCCAGTGGGCCAGGCTGGCCCTGGCTCTGGGCGCTCCCCCTCCTGCCAATCACCCTTTAGAGCAGGGTGCTCTAAATACCAGCTGTGCCAGTGAAATACTGGCCAGGTGGCAACCCTACACACAGCGTGTCCTTCAAATGCACTGCTAGCTAGCTGGACTCTGGAGAGGGTGATTGTGTGTCTCCTTGTGAAACACCCCACTAGATCACCAGGGAACATTGTATGATAAATACAGATTTAAAAATGGTGCAATTCACATACATAGGTGGCTGGTCTAATGTTGACCATAACATCCAGAAAAAATAATTTGAATAAATACTGTTGATCATAAAATAAACCACATGACTCAAGCTATATTTAAATATAATGTGCTGAAAAGGTTTTGATGTCCGGGGCAGTACCTAGAAGTGAAATATAAATCTGTTTTATTTTAGGTATGTGTAGAATTTGAATGCCTTCCATGGAATGTGACTTGCACAGAAGAAACATTAATTATGGAACTTTTCTTAAATAAATAATAAAAGATGATTATTTGAAATGTGGTATTCCTGCGAATATTTTTATTTCCATAACTCCATAGACTTTGCATTTTCCCATTTGACGGAGCTATTATGTTATTTCCAAGCTGTTCTGCTGTATAAAAATCTTTGTATATTTTAACTCTTTAGCCATATGTGTATCAAGCTGGTGTGGTCTGGATAAAGGCATTACAGATTTGGAATCAAAAATTTGGCACAAACAGCTCTGGCCAGTGATTAGGTTACACGTAAAATGATTAGGTTGCATGTGACATGATGATTAATAGAAATGTCCTTTCTTGCATCTTTGAAGAAGATTGCACTTGGTTAACATAAATTTGGATTTTTTTCCAGTTCGTTGTAAATTAAGATTCCCAATAAGAGAAACATGGGATGGGTTGGACTATGTGAATATGGGCGAGCCCTCATAGGGACTTTTAGTGCTGATGAATGGATGTGATGAAAGATTTGGGATTATGCATGGACTAGCCATGTAATTAATAACCATTTCAGAAATCCCGCTTAAGCGTTCTGAATCCTATGTCTGCTTGAGGAAGTTTGGAAGACATTACATAGCATAGTAACCATATATTAATATATGGTTTATTACATACCGATTTATTAACCTGTGATGTATACGTAATAAACACACAAAAAAGTATTCTCTTTTAACATAAACTTTTACTCATACCTGAGACGCACACTAATGCGCATAGAATTATCTATAAAAACTCACAGCAATATGCAACCAGCGCTCAGATGCTATAGGGTTTTCAATGAATAAGTGTTATTTAATTATATGCCCAGGGTTCAAATGTCTTTGCAATAAATTTAAACAGAGCCACATCCCTGTCCTTCCAACAGACCACAAAGACATAGATTGTCTACTTCCACACACTATAAATCAAGACAAGTTCTAAGGGGTGTAGAGCCATTTGACCTTCTTCTCACTCAGACTCCAGTCTCAATGTCACAACCTCTACTCCCTGTATTTACACTACTAGAACATACATATTGCTTATGTTAAGGAATGTCATTTTTCTTTTCTGGTAGAAAATAACACCTCTTCCTGGCTGTCACCTATACAGTCTAATAACTAACTAGATGGATTCATACATTAAAACATTACATAGGTATATATATATATAGCGATATTAACACAAGAACAGAAATAGAATTTTGGTAAGAAACATTCGCCCCATTTTCCTGAAGTAAAGAGCCAGATCTTAATCACTTCTTGATCTTGTCTTAGATTCAGGATAGAGTTATACCTAGCATATGCATTTTTAATATCCCCTACCTGTGTTACCTTTGCCACTTCTATTGGAAGGCTAAGCCCCTGACCCTCTAGTTTTAGGTTACAATGCCTTGTTCTAACATTTCTCTTGATTTGAAACAAACGTCCCTCCTCTACCTTGTTTATTCCCTTTAAATGTTTGAATGCAAGTGTCACATCTCCCCGTTCTGTTCTTTCTTCCAAGCTATACATATTGAGAGATGCATTTGTCTTTTCTGCAAACCATTTATCATTTTAGTATCCCTCCTCTGAACTCTCTCTCCAAGATGTCCATATGTTTATGGAAATGGGGCCTCCATAACTGTTCATAATCCTCTAGGTGATGTATGACCAGAGATCTGTAAATTAACTTTTTGCTAGAAATGCCTCTAGCTATATAACCCATTACCCTGCTTGCTTTTTCTATCACTTTATTGCTTTAATTAAGTCCCTCTTTTCCGTTGTCACTGACAGAACAATGCCCTAATGCTGTATTCCGCCTTGGAATTTTTACATCCCAAGTGCAATATTTTGCATTTATCAACATTATCCAATTTGCTTCAATAATTTGCCATTTCACTTATTGCAGACATTTGCATCATCAGAAAAAAAAAGACATACCTTACCATTAAAACCTTCTGTAATATCGGTAATAACAATATTAAAAAGTAAGGGTCTGAATAAAAGGAAGTTAAGATCCCAATGTAAACACATAATGGGTCTGGCTTCTAATATATATTGCTCATTTTAATATGTAAACACTACTGGATATGACTGTTTAATGTATAGTATTGTAAGATGTAGGCATACGATAAAATGATAGCTCAACTAACTCTAATTACACACAGACTAATTACACACAAGCAATTTATATCGGTATAGGATTTTTTCCTGTAAGAAAAACATGTGCAGATTTAGTATTTGGCTCCAAATTCCCCTACCCCCATTTTTCCTCCTCTGATGTGCCTTTTTGCTATTTTGTCAAAATGTTTGGTTGGTATGAGTGTATCCCAGAGAAAACTGTGTAAATGAAATACATTATAATATAACTAAATCTCTAGAGGTGACAAAGTCACACAAAAAGTCTTGGCAAAGTCCTGCCCCCAGTCACACCTTTAACCACCCCCTAACAAAAGTGCAACCCTTTGGCCATTTAAAATGTATTGGGAGAGATGAAAGACTTTTCATCTTTATGCGGATATATTATATCCATATAAGCGCAGATTCCAGGGAACGTGGCTAAAAGTGTTAATATTTTTATATAGTAATTTCTATTTAAGTAATCTCTACATATACACCAGTTATACTTTCCATGCCAGAAGACCAATTTTTGATCATTTACGTACACATGCACCTTGTGCAACTCAACATTATTTCGTTTTCCACGGCTCCATGCTATTATCTGCAAGTTTCCAACCTAGTTATACAAACAAATCCCACGTTATTAACCCCATAGATAAGGCCCTCTGTTCCAGCCATTAAAAGGTTAAACGCTGTGAGAAGATTAAGGCAAATATCTTCTTCCATCTCTCTTTGCCTAGAATAAACACAGACCCATTAGGCCTTCTCATATAGGGGTCAACTCCTCCTCCTAATAATGTTCAAAAGCCCTTTATCCTATAAACAGTGCCGTCCTAATATATACACACAGCAAAGTGGGTATTTGATGTTAAAGAGGCCCAGATGTCATTACAATTTCATTTGTATACACTACACCCATTTTGTCTGGCAGTGTATATATATAACGGAGAGAGTGAGAAGAGGTTAGAAGAAAGGGGAGAAAAAGATAGGTACAAAGAGTATGGGAAAACCTTCCTTCCATCCTCTGAAAATCTTTCATATTCTGCTTTATACATTGCGTTATTAATGATCATTAGAATTTAGCTTAACCCTTTTGTACGCAGTCATTTATTTGTATTAAAAGGACTGTACTGGCCACTGTGATATTTGTATTGTAAAAAGTAAATTGGCTCACTCTTCCTCCGAAAAAGTGGAACATAATGTAGTTTAAAAGTGTAATACTCTATCTGGCCACTAATGTTTTTTTCATAAACAGAATTGACCTTTTTTTTTTAAATGAATGCCACAGGAGAAATCATTTAAGATTTATTTATTTATAACAGAGTTGCAACTCACTAACCTCTACTTAAGACTTGGCAGCTGAACATGGCAGATGCCATGCCAAGCCAATACAGAAGGGGGCCAACATACTTGAACCTTGTCCTCTCTGACTTGTCTTGTGATTTTAGCCCACTGATCATAGAAGGAACGGCCATCATTAGTTTATATGCTTTTGTTATTGTCCTGCAGACATAAGCACACAGGCATAGTAATTGTTGCAAAAAGTAGCATAAATAATAACTTTGTAATTTATTTCTAGGTTTTATTTGTGTGTTCACCTACCCATGATCCTCTGCTACTAGAGATGCTAGTTCTCGTGACAATGAGGAGATCGGATTATGCCACTAGAGATAATCGCATAAATATTGAACTTACAAATGATGTCAAACGTCTTAATGCAAGTTGCATCTTTATTTGAAATAAACATTGTATGATGCGTCTGACATCAGGTCAGGCTATTACAAAAGTCTGGCTAGGAACACCGCTCCTCAGCTGCTACAAACTCTTACTTCTTCTACGAAGAGAGCTCAGGTTTTACAGGGGTCAGAGTTTTGGTGTTTATGTCAAAGCTGAAATCATTACATCATTGGGTTCAGACAGGATTTACAGAACAGCATTATGAGAACATAAGTTTATGCATATGGCGCCATTAGCTTCTGTAGTAACCTAGCATATGAAACGCATCTGTAAGGAATCTGTTAACTGGTTTATAGGAGTCAAATTAACAAACTATATAAATTGGGACTACATTAAAGTGTAGCGGTCATTAGCAAAATAAAGAAAATACTTCTGAAAGGCAAAAAATTCGCCGAGACATTGTGCTAACCAATTTGCTAGCAAATGTAGAAGTGAAAAGTGACCTTGGCTATAACTTATCTCTACAAAAAACAAAATACTGTCTGCGCTTCTCACCCTAATAAAGTTGGCAACAAATATAAACATAATATAAATGAGAGGTTTTGGTTATATGAATTGGCCAAAGCATAATTAAGCTCACCCGCCACGTCAAGGCGCCTCTCAATAGGGTGAGAACCAACTCTCACCTCCTACACAGTGGGCACACAAAGCAGTTTATACTGCTACCAAAACCTTATTAATGTGTTGGGGGATAAAGTATTTATGTTATTGCATAAAGTACCTAAAAACTTTTAATATGGCCGCCAATTGGGCCATAGTCACGGTCGGCAGACAGGCTCCTCTACTATAATAAGGAACAGGAATCAGTCAAGTACACTCTGTAACTCTGCCACAGAAGTCAATCATCAGTGTTTAGCTGATGAGGAGGAAGAGAATGGACAGAAAAAGGTCAGGAAAATGGACAGAAGTCTAATTTTCTGACTTTAATAAGTAAAGAATGCACATACTGCTTACAGTGGTATAATAATGATAATATTAATATTAATATTAATAATACAATAGGTATGGATGGTTTTTACTACTGCATGCAAATACAGTTTTTCTGGGACAGATTTGACAGTTCCTTTTCATATATACACCTTTCGAAAAACAAATTAGGAGCGAAGGCATAAAAACATGCAAACATGCAAATGGAATTACATATGGGAATTATCTTCAATAATTAATTGTTATGTCCTGTCTACCAACACTATAGAATATGATGGCACTATATAAAACAATAAATAATAATAAAAAATAATCAATAAATTGGTATGTCGTGAATAGATGGGCAAATTGTTACATTTTACAGTATGTGGGTCTGTGATTTTTCTAAATAACTACCTTTTGTTTAATATTTAGTACTTCTATTTTTCAAGGTTATTAACAATTGACAGTGAACTTGTATGTGTTCAGCTTTTAAAAACCTACACACATTGTATGTACTTGAAAAGTATTTTTCATAATTCCATAAATCATATATATATATAAAACTGTGCATTCCAATACTCCTTTTTTGTTTGGCCACGTAACATGTGCAACATTTAATATTACCACTAGATGTCAGTAAAAGCACATACAACACTATAATGCATGCTTACTGTGTTAGCTGGCTTTTCCATTTAGTCATTTGTTCAAGTAAAATTCATGTCATTCAAGATCCTGTGTTTTCTTTTTTTTTTTATTTAAAGATAAAAAAATAAAGTCAATGCAATCTATTATCAGCTATGTAGTACAATTATCTATTGCAAGTGTGCACTGTAGATTTTTGTGATAAATACAAATTTTCTAGTAGTAGTCAAAAGATAAAAGAGTTACCGGTATGCATTTCTGATCTTTCAGCAATGGTGCTACTTAAAATAAAATATTCTTTTAATTGAGCTTGATAATTTAATAATTACCAAAAGCATTTTGCTTTTTTTTTAAAAAAAAAAATCACATGATTTGAGGTAAGTGTAAATACTGTCTCAGCATTGATACCTGATGCTACGACGTTATGCCAGTGTTTATACATTACTTAATGTGGATTCTTCAAATCCTTCATTCTTTTCACCAAATAAACCATTGTAATTTTGTAATAATTTGGGGTTATTGGTTCTCTTTGTGCATTTCAGTTCTGGACTGCCCTTGTGACAGGGTCAGACTAATTTGTTGAATTTGCCTCTGTAATGGCACAAGAGAGCTAAAACTTGAGATGCTTCCAAGTGGGGAAGCATGTAGGACAGACTATGAAGCAGCTGTCCGTTCTTGATGAGCATTCCAAACTTGTTTTGTATGCATATTAATATATGCAGAATATATGTATTATGACCGAACTTTAGATGTATATCAACAGAGCAATAATCTAAACTTTACACCCTATATTCAGAATTATTCTTCCCTGTTAAGTCATCTCCCCATCTATCTATCTTACTTTTATCCACAGAACATATTCACAACTTCAATGCACATTCTCCGTAACGCTGCTACATACGTATACTGGATGGTATCTTGCAATAATGCACAATGACTACAAGGTGTCAGTGTTTTCAAATCATTTTGGGAATGGTGCCCAGTTCATTGTTTAACTTTTCCCAGTTGATCCCCATGTCTTGCTCTATCCATCTCACCTCTGTAGCAGTCTGGCTTCCATAACAATATATCAATTCACATCATGAATGTCTTATGTGTGTCTGTCTTTTGGGTCTGATGTTCTTCCAATTGTTATCATAACAGGATGCTGCCTATTGAAACTTTATTTTGTAGCTCGTTGGTGACTCAATGCACTACTGACTCGTTGCCAAGATGACACAAGAAAATATATACTACAGTCCTATTATGGAACAACTATATTATTTCCAATGTGATTATCCACTGGGCTCATTTTTTAAAACGAAGGGTAGCATGTCTGTATATGATACTGGCTAGGAGTGCCTACCGTTTTGATCTGAAAAATATATCATTTCGTCTGTGGGAGCTTAGATGTCACCCTACAATTATTTTGTATAAAAAGGTGTAGGACTGGAAGTATTGACTAATACAAGAGAAACAATTATTGTAACCAATTTTATATGGCGATCTTTCTATCAGATTAAAAATATGTTTTTAAAATTATATTTGCATAATAGAATGTTATTAGCGACATTTTAGCCATTTGTATGTGTTCTAGCCTAACCTACTAGACAAATACCCTGACTTCTTATCATACTGTCTTGTGGTAAACAATAGAATACCTTAGCCCGGTGATACTCTGACTAATAAAAGTCTATGGAGAATAGACTGACATAGAAATGACAGAAAAGAAGAGCAGGTGATTTAGAATTTGTAGGGAGGGCCCTCCGAGCAAATCTTGTCCTGGCTGCATTAAAACTGGAAATTAAGCACTAACCCTGAGCGTGAAAATGCAGAAACTTTGTGTACTTGATCTGATCCATTAACCAGTTTAGATTTAGTGTTATACACACCAATCCTCCAAAGACAAGTTCCAAGAACTATGGATAATATATGATTGTCCAACTCAATAAGGCATGATCCTTCTTTTTGTGTACATTGGCGTGTGGTTCATCTATACTTCTTGTATACCTGGTGTTTTGTTGTCCATATTGTTTTTGTGTTCATTGAGTTGGGCTCTGCCTGTGTATATGAAATCACCATCCAATTTCCTATTTCTCCAAATTAGTGATTCAGTCTGAATCACTACAGATTACAAGGTACAGTGAACCTATATGTAACCCCATGTGAGAATTTGGAGGTAACACTGGTAATTAAAGCATGATAATGCAAGCCAGCCCATGATAACTGATTGGATATATGTCTCTGTTGTACATGCAAAATGCTCAAATTAATGTTATTTATACTTACCCCATTCTTTTTTCTTGTGTACTGTTTTCCAGAATTCCTCACTTTTACTTCACCTTTATTTCTCTGCTGGCCCGAAGAACATTTCCCCTGAACACATTTATCAAGAATTCTTTAAATTTTTTGTTAAATTGTGTGCATGGACTATAACAAAAAGAGAAAGCCCCTGGACCTTTACCTATGTCAATACTATTAGTATTTTGCATCTGGATACCAGCAAATAAATTCCATATTCCCAAAGAGAATTTATGGGATGCGACAAGATGCCGTTAAAATATATTCAGTTCTTAATACCAAAGGTAAGGGGTCCAACAAAAGTTTCAATGTATATATATCTATATAATCTGATCTTGTCAGCCTCTATGATAAATTTAGACATTTAAAATTTATATTTTAATGTAACCTTTTATGTTGTTAGCCAGGATAACACTTTTATGGACAGTCTACATAAAAAAATTAAAAGAAGAAAAAACTGTTTCCTAATACTTTGGTACCACTCCAAACATTACAGCTTCTAAATGCATAAACTATAATTCTACACGTTTACTATTATATTACTATTATATTATGTATATTGATTATATATTATATTGTCTTGGTAAGCACTATATTTAAAATAATTTTGTAGAATATATAAAATTGGCTTAATCTAAATGTGTGCTGTGAACACGTTGTATGGCACTTTCAATATGATTCTTTTTCAAGAGTGGATAGTATTTATTAACATTGGGCATAATGAGGATGCTGTTTTCTAGAGATTCATGTTCTCGGCCAAACCAAGGACATTTCCCCCTGACTGGAAACTGCATCTATTCATATGCCACCAGTAAATATTTGTTAGTAAATATGTAAAACATGTAGTACATGTGCTACCCTTAAAACAATAAGATTTTAACAACTGTAAATGCACTGCTAACATACTACATCAGTTCTTGGTTCCATGAAGCCGATACGAAGTGTTCCCGTTAACATCTCCAGGAATTATAAACTCCTTTCCTCTGTAATTTTTCTTTCTTTTTTTTAAAACCAGATGATGTTTCATGTTTGATAACTAATGATCTTTCTGGTAAGCACTGGGGCCTTTACCATCATACATCACCTGTCGGTTCAAGCCAAAGATATTAAGAGCCACATAACTGTGTCTTTGAGCATTTTACTGGATTCCTGTAAATTTAGGGATTGGTTTAATTTACAGAAGATTCAGTCCTGATCTGCCACAGGAAGAATAGACACCATTTTGTAGATATATTGGAGGAAGAACGGAAGCCATGGTGCAATTAATTACTCTGATTGCCTTTAAAAGTCAAGGCAAATCCTTATTCATTACTTTCAGCAACTTAAATCATTCACAGAGGGGAGGCCGGTTCTTCCCGGAAATTACACAAGGAAATACATTCATGAAATATCTTTCATAGTTTTTTGACAGAATTAAAAAAAAAATTGCAATCATTTTAATATGACAAATTAAGAATAACCAAGGTGTGCAAGTTGTTGGTCTAATTGTTTATTGAATGCAAGTAGGCAGTGGTGTATTCTGGCCTTGGCCAGTCTAGGGGATGGCAGTCCCCCTGCTGCCAAACCAGGGGGCGATCGGGCCCCCATTATCCCGCTGCTCAACAGGAGATTTTTGACCTCCTCATCCTGCCTACTTATACTATGGAAGCTGTGCCAACTGAGCACAGCCTCCATAGTCTGCATTAACCAGGCGCTCTGTGTCTTAAAACCATGGTGCACCCTTGAGGCTTGAGGGAAGGACGGCTTGGGGTGCTGCTCTAGGTCAGGTCTAAGGGAAAGGTAAATGCATCGCTGCAAGTAGGGAAAAACACTTCTCCAAGGATTCAAATGCAATTATAAAATAATATATCTATCTTGTACTTTTTATATATTTAATTCCACAACGTGTTTTCTTAGAATAATAGATATGAAACTCTGTAGAAATTACTGCATAAGCACTTATTGGAATCATACAAAGAGTACAATAAAACAATACACACATCATAGTTGTGTACAATTATATTTACGTGTAGGCACAATATTAAGATATTATGATATACCCAGAATACTTTGAGGCATTCCCTTGTTTAATCAGCATAGTATCTATGATTATTAGCCTTTTAACCATGTGCAAGCTATCATTTAAGCTTTTGATAGATATGAAAATAATCAGTATCAGCTGGCAGCATTGTTCTTGCATTGTGCTTACTGGTTAGTAACAAAAAATCTTGTTAGAATCAAAACCATGTCCTATAAATGGGTCCTTTTTTACAAGTTGTAAGTAGAAAAACATTTTCTCAAAAGAGAAATGATAGTCTTTTAACCGAAGAAGTGTGAGATGGATGAACAGTATTTTGCATGCTTCTCTGATTAACACTGGCTTTCCAATGCCAGACCATGGCTGACTTCCATCAAGTTAGGCTTAAAGGACAATAACTCCTGTATTTTGCTCTTCCATCTTCATGTATAAGCCCAACTTCCAGGTTGAGCATCTGGAACTACCAAATGCAGATTTGTAAAGTTCTCTCAATGGGAAGGACCTAGTCCTATGACATGTACAGCAGAGACATAGAGGTATCTGCCCCCACAAACGAGCCTTGAGGTTCTTTCTTTGCTTCTAAAAACTTCTTTATTTTTTGGTGATAACTAGGAATGTGCAAGATGTTTGTGATGGAACCCCCTAGTACCCCGGCCAGGTACCTCCGTCAAAACCTTGCTTACTTGCTTACCAGCTCTCAAAAGAGCTGAGGAACATAATAGACGCCACCACCAGTCACCCAAACCCCTAGCTGAAGCTTAGTATAGAGTTAAGAACAAGAAGAACAGCACGCAGAGCAGGGAGTGTTGGTAAACACTGGTGGTTCCTTGTCTTCTGGCTGAAACCTGTTCGATATCAGATCTTAGTACAAATACTAGCCATGGAGGTCTTTGTCCTGTAAGTCCCCACCTGATGGAGAGTAAAACCACACAAATGCAGGTGCCTCAAATCTGTATCTGAGCTCCACAGTCTCTGGTACTTTGGGAACATGGCACTCTGTTCCAGGGGTAAGAAGTAGTCCCAATGGACTCTCTGTACCCACCTAGCCAAAAACAGAAACCCTTCCAGGGCCAAGGCCCGTAGTCTGTAGGAAGGAGGCTGACCCTCAGGCCCCTCCAGGAGTTATTAACGTATACATTTTGGAAAACCTGTGCATGTGGAGTACAAAATCTAGATGCACTTGCATAAGTGCCGTATCCATCCATAGGCCATATTAACAATTTATTTTATGATTAAGTCTAAAATGATAGGCTAATTACGTAAATCACATGCATCATGGCAGTTAAAAATCTTTCCTGTGTAAAACTACACTGTCTAAACACGCACATATGGACAAAATAGGGTGGTGTACATATTTTTCAATACAAATGTTTGTAAGAAGCAAAAGAAATATTTTATTACGTTTGTCTTGAATGGTTCTTGATGCTATACAATTGTCTTAATGTATTTTGGACATTCAGTGCAGTCGTTACAGTATGTTGAAAATACCAAGTGCCAAAGTACGACATCTGACACCTGCCTGTGGGGGATACCAGCTGGGAATTGTGTGTGTTTTGCATATGAAACATTGTTATTAGCCTTACATTATATGATTGTACAATGAAAAATTTTCCTTTTTTTTCTCTTCTATTCATTTTTTAAAGTATTCCCAGACTGCTTCATAATCTGTCACTCCTTTCCAGTATAAACAAATATGTGGTAATAGTTTTTGGCTGTCTTTTGAAGTCCTTGGCTTTGTTGGAAAAGGCTGAGATTCATTGGGTGAAAATCGGCCTTTATACCCACTGTCGTTAGCCCCTTTTTGAACACAAATGTACTGCCTTTTAGTCAGCATCTCTGCACGCTAACTTTATGAGTAGTTTGCTCTAATGGAATTAAGTAATAGTGATGACTATACCAGACGACTTGAGAAATTTAGAACACAATAATAATGATGAAACCTTGGTAGAATTTGATGATTCCTTGTCATTGGTTAACTATGAGCCACCCTCTTCCCCTAAAGACCACCTTCAAGCACAACTGTAGAAAAGGAAAGATATTTCTATCCTCTTGTTGATTCACCTCCCCAACGAATTCACAGGAATTATGTACAGTGGGGCAAAAAAGTATTTAGTCAGCCACCAATTGTGCAAGTTCTCGCACTTAAAAAGATGAGAGAGGCCTGTAATTTTCACCATAGGTACACTTCAACTATGAGAGACAGAATGGGGGGAAAGAATATAGGAAATCACATTATAGGATTTCTAATGAATTCATTGGTAAATTCCTCAGTAAAATAAGTATTTGGTCACCTACAAACAAGCAAGATATCTGGCTCTCACAGACCTGTAACATCTTCTTTAAGAGTCTCCTCTGTCCTCCACTCGTTACCTGTATTAATGGCACCTGTTTGAACTTATCAGTATAAAAGACACCTGTCCACAACTTCAAACAGTCACACTCCAACCCCCACTATGGCCAAGACCAAGGAGCTGTCAAAGGACACCAGAAACAAAATTGTAGACCTGCACCAGGCTGGGAAGACTGAATCTGCAATAGGCAAGCAGCTTGGTGTGAAGAAATCAACTGTGGAAGCAATTATTCGAAAAGGGAAGACATACAGGACCACTGATAATCTCCCTCGATCTGGGGCTCCACGCAAGGTCTCACCCTGTGGTGTCAAAATGATCAGAAGAACAGTGAGATCCCAGAACCACACAGGGGACCTAGTGAATGACCTGCAGAGAGCTGGGACCAAAGTAACAAAGGCTACCATCAGTAACATACTACGCCGCCAGGGACTCAAATCATGCAGTGCCAGACGTGTCCCCCTGCTTAAGCCAGTATATGTCCGGGCCCGTCTGAAGTTTGCTAGAGAGCATTTGGATGATCCAGAAGAGGATTGGGCGAATGTCATATGGTCAGATGAAACCAAAGTAGAACTTTTTGGTAGAAACTCAACTCGTTGTGTTTGGAGGAGAAAGAATGCTGAGTTGCATCCAAAGAACACTATACCTACGGTGAAGCATGGGGGTGGAAACATCATTCTTTGGGGCTGTTTTTCTGCAAAGGGACCAGGATGACTGATCCGTGTAAAGGAAAGAATGAATGGGGCCATGTATCGTGAGATTTTGAGTCAAAACCTCCTTCCATCAGCATTGAAGATGAAACGTGGCTGGGTCTTTCCGCATGACAATGATCCCAAACACACCGCCCGGGCAAGGAAGGAGTAGCTTCGTAAGAAGCATTTCAAGGTCTTGGAGTGGCCTAGCCAGTCTCCAGATCTCAACCCCATAGAAAACCTTTGGAGGGAGTTGAAAGTCCATGTTGCCCAGCGACAGCCCCAAAACATCACTGCTCTAGAGGAGATCTGCATGGAAGAATGGCCCAAAATACCAGCAACAGTGTGTGAAAACCTTGTGAAGACTTACAGAAAATGTTTGACCTCTGTCATTGCCAACAAAGGGTATATAGCAAAGTATTGATATGAACTTTTGTTATTGACCAAATACTTATTTTCCACCATAATTTGCAAAGACATTCTTTAGAAATCAAACAATGTGATTTATGGACTTTGTTGTCTCATTCTGTCTCTCATAGTTGAAGCTGACTAAATACTTTTTTGCCCCACTGTATGTTCCTGGGTCCTGCCAATTGTTTTTTTCCAGAACTTTCTGCAGTGGTTAATTATGTAATTTGATGAGCAGGACTAACATGTTCTTATTTTTTTTACTTACATCTGTTGGGACTGGTGATCTCAAAGGCACAGCGTGAATTTTAATGCAAGGAAGATACCAGCCAAGGAAGGGAGCAGCTGGGGGCCTGGCCTAGGGAAGCAAAAAAGGTAAACCCATCTCTGATTACAATATGCCACCCAAGGAAACCTGTACCAAATTTTCAACAACATGACAGGCGCATAGTCGAATGTGCACCAGGATAACCGTACCCACAAACAACATTTCCCCCCAAAAGACACACACACCTTAATTTAGGGCAAATATAATTTCCACAGCTTTTTTAACAATTTACAAAGTCAGTGTTAAAACAGACCATCACAATTAAACAGTGGTAACATATTTTCTCTTCATAAACAATGACAATGACCCCCAATTATAAACATATTAACCATATGAACATTGGCACTGCCACATACCAGGTGCCTCCACATTTACCCATTGACCACTGTAAGGGCATACCAAGACAACCCACACCGATTAATCAAATAATAACTAATGTAGGGGCATACCGAGACACCCCTACACCACCCAAATTAACCAAATAACTGATGCAGGGGCAAACCGAGACACCCCTACACCACCCCAGGTTCTGAGCCACAGGCCAGCTCGAAACCTAACAAACTAACTTGAACCAAGTCTAATTAGTAAAACCAAACCAAAACCCACTGTACCAAAACAATTATCACAAACTATCCCCGCAAAGGGTAGACACCTCCACAACCACCTATTAAAGGGAGGGTGGGACAACCCAGATTTGGAAAAACAGTTAAGTGAACCACTTACAAAATGGCTCCCATTTATATACCCATAGCGTTAGCCACACCCATAACAAAATTGCACCAATTAATATAAATGACTCCTTCAAGTCCACCCACTAGCTCTGTCATGGCCCACTCCACTAAGCTGTGCTGCTGCATGGGCTTCATTCTCTGTTCTCTTTTGATATTGCTCGCCATGTCCAATCTGGGCAATGCAGACACCACACCTTTGCACACCACCTACCCTTTAAGTATGCCCCAAAACCTTCAGGCATCTGTTCACAGCTCAAGATCATGGTTAGAAAAAAATCCCTTCTAAAAACAGCAACAAGCGTAGCAATCCTTCAGAAAGGACTCACAAACCACCAGATGCTCCCTAAACAGTTGGTAATTCTTCACAATTGGCAAGGGTTTCCGAAGCCCCCACTTTAGCCATAACGTGCCTACAGCAAAATATTCTCCCCATGAGTAAAAGCTTACATGCAAAGTTACATTTCCCCAATAGTGACTGCAACACCCACAGTTTAACCCTGTGCCCTGACTTAACCTGCGGCACCAAAATAAGAAGATCTAGCAAGATAGAAAACTTTTCTGCATAACAAACAGCCTGGTTACCATTATCCCAAGCTCTTGCAAGATAGAAAACATATTCATACTCATTTGGACCACTATGCCAGATCTGCACACAGGTTTCCTAATTCATATTTTGTATATTAATGCATGTTTTCCTGTATATGTACTAAATGTGTATTTTGGGGACATAGTTTCTTTTTTGGCCAAAGTTTGGTATTTACCTATTTCCACATTCCTTTTTTGTGATCCCCTCCCTCCCTGGCCTCCTACATAAACCCTCCCTTTTTTAATTTTCTCTCTCTTAATTATCTCACTATTTCTCTTCTTGTAGCTTTCTTGCCCCATAAAAACAGCCTGCTTACTACCATCTCAAGTCAAGCACTAACACACCCGCCCACCCCTGTTAATTTTATTTATACATCTTCTTTTCTATGCTGAAACCACTTAGCCCTAATTACTGCTACAAGACTGTTGTAGATGGCCAAAGAACCAATGGATTCTACCAACCTCAACAACCACAAACGTTGAAAAGAACATAGTGGTCCAATGAAACACAAGTCATCTAAATAATGAATGACTGACCTAAGCCCTTACTGTCCTTTGACCACTCAAAAGACATGCTAAACAGATAACACAGACACAACAACCTATCAAGTAGCAAAAGTCTATGTAAAACTTCACTTGCCACTTCAGCCCACAACATGAAAGCATCCCGAGAGGAAAGTAAGACGGAATACCGACTCTGTATGTGTTTTTGCCAGAAAAACACCCTTCCCCATTACCCAAACCCAAAGATAGACTGTAATAGATCTGTGTCGTTGTTCACCAAGCCACCTCTGTGGAAGGAGAGGGATTTAATCAACCAAAACTTGCTAGACTCTTCTTAAGCACCACACATAAAGGCAAAAGATGGAACCAAAATGGGCTCACAATTCAACCCAGGGTAACCTCCTTCTCCAGTTTATCAGATACCATCCACAGAAACTGCAAAGTTGATTACAAGTTTATGAAGAACTACAGCCTTAAAATGGATGCTAACATATTCTTTAAAACCTTGCTACAAAAGGTTGACTGTCTGCCTCCGAGCTATCACTACTGCCCCTCATTTCCTTTTGTCCCAAAAGCAGGTGATTTACCCAACTTCTTACATTTGTTACACCTGGTGAAGAAGTGGGGCTCCCGCAACTCAAGCATTCAAGTGATTAAACTTACATACACTTTCCCACCTGCACTTCTCTTCATTAAACAGAAAAGAAGCCTCTCTGCAGACAAAGGTACTGCTGATGCACCCCAATCCATGGTAGCCTTAGCTAACATCACTGTGAGATGTGAAATAAAACGCATCACTCTTAACTGAAGCTGTTGATGCCCTACCGATCCCGACAGCTGCTCTATCCTGTCTAATAAATCTCTAAAAACACTTCCAAAATCTGGGCTGCCTCTTGCCACCAGTGTTCTGAGTAACCACTGCTGACTTAAGCTCACCTAAACAAACAAACCCATTTATTAACTGAGATGGAAAGGGAAAAACAAAACTGGAGAAATCAAGTCCTGAACCAAAGAACAATGAAGGGGCATTCCGTGGGGAAATAAAGCCGAGAAGCTATTACCACCTTGGACAAATCTAGGGGCAGTCAGCCTAGATGACTGGGAGGCTGAAAGGTCTGGTAGGACCAGGAGGAGAAGAAGGAAGAAAATCCATTTCCCTTGTTATAAAAACAACGCCCCTGTGCATAGATGAAACAGGCACATCAAAAACCTTGGGGGAGCATGGGCCTACCTGCATAGGCATGTAAGGTCTACTGAACATCTGAGGGCTGCTTAAGCTTGGTTGGAAAAGGCTAAATATGTACAGTATTGTTGATTTATTTAACAGAGTATATGCAAAATCTCAATCTTTATTCATTTTCTGGATATCGCCAAGTCCCACATACATAGATTTGTTTTCCTAGTCATTGGTCATGGATACTTATGCTAATAAAATGTTGCATGTAGTGGGTCACAATTTAAGTCACAAATTGACTGTTCCTGTAGGTGAGGTATGATGATGTAACCTTTCCAACTGAAATTTGCATTACTGAAATTAAATTATACTTGATGTTTTATTACACAGGTCTAAGGAATGCTCTGGATTGTTTATAATTAATAATTTTAATTAACAGGAGGTATAACATTATGAAACATTGCTGTGCTTTACTAAAAACATAATAAACCAGAATGGCATTCATATGTATCTGAATAATTTTTAAATAAATTCTTTAGAAAAAAACAGGTTTTCAATATTAGAAAATCTGGTCTTAATACTGGAAAATGTTATATTCAAATATTTTTCAATGTGGTCATCAGAACAAAATGCTGAAGCCCCATACAAGCTGTGTTGGCAGGCTTCCCATTTCAATTTGTTTCTGTCCAGTTTTGGATCTACATGGAATGGTCTCTGAACTTGCTATTGTCCATATCTGATTTTGTAACTCTTTTATGGGTAGTCATGTTAAGTAAGTAAATAAACCGAGGGTACTGCAAAGATTTGTGCAAAGCTAAGCTGTGGTACTATAATTGGCCCATTGTACATGTCTGGTAATGGGCAATTAGAGAAATCATCAGCAGATCCCATTAGTGACAGAAATGTGTAGATTTTACCTGGAAGCCTTGAGGAGTCACAAAGGGCATATGTTACACCCCCAGGGGGTCATGCTTTCAATGTCATTACATATTCACTGCAATTATTAATTTGTATATTTTATCCTAATATGTGCTACAAATGTTCTTTCTATTATCTGTCCACAGGGCAACAAGATCTCATTAATGGGTTAAGATCAGTAATAATGTGAAGTGTATAAAGGTAGCACTCCAAAGTTAGTGAGAGTGCATTGGGAGTTGTGGTGTACCACCATTATTGCCTGGTTGAGTATAAAGAAGAGAGAATTATGTTGTACCATGTCTGGCTCAATTTATAGTGATGGGAGTTAAGTTGTACCACCATCAGTGCCTGGCTCAGTATATAGTGATGGGAGTTAAGGTATACCACCATTAGTGCTTGGCTTACTATACAGTGATGGGGGTTATGCTGTACCACCGTCAATGCCTGGCTCAGCATATATTAATGGGAGTTATGCAGTACCACTATCTGTGTCTGGCTCAGTATATACTGATCAGAGTTATACTTTACCACCATCTGTGTGTGGCTCAATATGTAGTGATAGGAGTTATGCTGTACCACCGCCTGTGTATGGCTCAGTATACAGTAATGGGAGTTATGCCATATCACTGTGTCTTGCTCTGTATATCGCTTACCAAGGAGCTTAATCAATGAGACTGTTTTGCATTTTAACCAAAAATAGACTCAAACGATTTAAAGTCTCTCTGGACACCATTTATAAGGCTACTCCTGCGGCAGGAGGGGCTGCTTAAGGTTTGTGTGCTTCCCTTTTTTGTATATATTTTTGCCCAATATATTAATAACCTTGGCACCCACTGGACCATTTTATTTCAGTTATGATATGGTTTGTAGGACAGAATCAGCTGAATAATAACATGCGATCAAACACTTGGATTATTACTACACTATAAAATCTAGTGGCAACTATTTGTGGCAGACATTTCACAATGGGCATTAATACCTTCTTCAAGCCCAGACTCCATTGTATTAACACTTGTCTATCCATTCCCCAATATTGAGGTAAGGCTATTGAACACGTTTTAATAAATGAATTTGTTTGTGTTTGAAAAAGCCATCTGCTTTGCAGTGCATTTGGGCCTTTCTATATCTAAGGTGGCTTGATGTGAATGCACAGTACTGAAAAGTGTCCATTTAGTTCAGTTATCCTGAAACACAACAGAAAGCAGCTGCAGCCCAATACACACGGTTTGCGCTTGAAAGGGAAGTTAAGGCTTATTCTGTTCAAAATGATGTGTGCAAAGTACTGCAAGATGTGAGAGTGTCACAGGGAGATGGGGAACAGATGTGTCAATAAAACTAGATGCTTTGTGTCTAAGACACTCCAAGCCCTGCTGTATAAGGCATGCATACAGAACCTCTCAGTAGCCAGGAGTTCCACACCTATCTGCACGTCATCACACTGAGCCACCTTTTTCACTTCGCTATCCAGTATCCCTTTCTCCCTCTACAAACTTCTTTTGTCACAATTATTAACCTGGTTCTGCAGTTTGGGGGTAACTTAGTGGTGTTTTATAGGGTTGCTGTCTAGATCTAACCCAGGACAGTACCCTCAGATGCACCTCAAAGATGTATAAGTAATCTTAGTCTTATCTTTTATTTATATAGCGCATACAATTTAAGCAGCACTTCTGACAGTATATATGTTCAAAGGGTATGACGAAACTAGAACTGACAAGCTAAGCTACATTAAGTAATGAGGGCAGTGCTCACAACTTTACCAATGGAAACTTTCTGCAGATACTTTTATTGGCTATTATTGTGATAACGACTTTGCACCAGAATATATATTTATACATATATTTATATTCTTACTAATCATCTTCCTTGTGCTTATTTCTGTCTCCCTATCATTTTTATGTACTGTTTCCTCTTCGTTTCTTCAACCCTTTTTCTCTTCTCCCAGCAACGTGCAGTTTATTTTGCTTTCTTGTACTGGTGCCTATACCTAAATCTTTCTTTCGTCTTTTTTTCTTCTTGCCTGTATTCCCCAAGCTTACTTCCAGATGCATTTTCCTGGTTTCACATTAGTATTAAGTACCGGTTTCATTCCCAAGGAAAAACAAGCAAATTATTTGTCTTCTTTTCCCTTTTTCTTCTGCCTCCCTGTTGTCCTTATTAGTACAAAAGGAAAGTAATGCAATTATTTGCAAATTAACCGCACATATATATTTTAGACATCCAGCCGGGTACAGGGATCCCACCTCCCTTGTATACTATTCATCCCGTCTTGCCTCCTCCCCCAATAATAATTTAAAAAATTACAGTGATTTATTGAAACCGTTAAAGGAAACTTACTTGAAAAATCTTGGGAGGACTCAATGTTGAATATTAATTTTCCAATGTGACTATTATTTTTGGCACAAGATATGTTCTATGACTATATACACTAATACACTAATGTAGAAAAGTTTGGGGTTGTTTTTTTCTCTAGCTGTAACATTATTGCAAAATGTTTTTTTCTAATGATCAATTAGCCATTTAAACTTGGAATAGCTATAAACAATGTACCATTGGAACACATGAGTGATGTGAGTGATAAGGGGACACCTATGATTATATTCCAGTAAAAAATAATTTCCAGCTACAATAGTCATTTACAACATTAACAACGTCTACACTGTATTTCTGACCCATTTCATGTTACTTTAATGGTCAAAATGTGCTTTCAAAAATAAGGAAATTTGTAGGTGACCCAAAACCTTTGAATGGTATATATATATGTTTTTTCCCAAAAAAATCCCATGGTACTGCCACAACCAAAAGGAATTCTGGGTAGGCAAATGCAAATAAGGTTGTCTGGTAGATATAATGGTATAGGTATATATATATATATACGGTACATACTCACAGAATACAAGCTCAGGGTGAAGTGAGAGTATAGGGTACACAAAGTTAACCCGTAGGTTGCTCTGTGTGTAAAATTACACAATACTTTGTATATAACTGCCTGTTTAATGTGTGCTGCATTGAGAATGGAGTGTATTGATACATCTTGTTATCATGGCACCTGTTAGTGGATGAGATATATTTGGCAGCAAGTGAACATTTCATCCTCAAAGCTGATATGTGAGAAGCAGGAAAAATGGGCAAGCGTAAGTATCTGAGCGACTTTGACAAGGGCAAATTGTGATGGCATCTCCAAAACTGAAGCTCTTGTGGGGTGTTCCCAGTCAGACCATGAAAAGTGGTCCAAGGAAAGAAAAGAGATGAACCGGCGGCATTCACGTGGGGGGTGAAGGCTGGGTCGTGTGGTCAAGTCCAACACATGAGCTACTGTAGCTCAACTTGCTGAAAAAGTGAATGCTGTTTCTGATAGAAAGGTATATATATAACAAGTGTATCAGCATTTAGGGTGAAGATTTTTTTTCATGAATCAAGTGCCTGCAATGGGCGTGTGAGCATAAGAACTGGACCGCGGAGCAATGAAAGAAGGTTGCCTGGTCTGATGAATCACGTTTTCTTTTACATGACGTGGATGGCCGTGTGCGTGATGCATACCTGAAGCATCCACTTTGCAACTTACAGGACTTTAAGATCTGCTGCTAATGTCTTGGTTCAAGGCACCACAGCACACCTTAAGAGGTCAAGTGAAGATTATGCCTTGATAGGTCAGGACTTTTTTCGCAGCAAAAGGGGGACCTACACAGGATTAGGCAAACATGTGATTATGGACTGGGGCACAGTGATGCTGGAACAGAAAGGACATATCATTAATGTCTAAACCTTGGAAACAAAAGTGAGTACACCCCTAAGTGGAAAGTGTCAATATTTTGTGAGGCCCCCAGCACTGCCTTGGGCATGGAGTTCACCAGAGCTTCAAAGGTTGCCACTGGAGTCCACTCCTCCATGACCACATCACGGAGCTGGTGGATGTTAGAGATCTTACGCTCCCCCCACCTTCCGTTTTTCGGATGTCCCACAGATACTCAATAGGGTTTAAGTCTGGAGACATGCTTGGCCAGTCCATCACCTTTACCCTAAGCTTCTTTAGCAAGGCAGTGGTCATCTTGGAGGTGTGTTTGGGGTCGTTATCGTGTTGGGATACTGCCCTGCGTCCCGTCTCTGAAAGAGAGGGGATCATGCTTTGCTTCAGACATTAATGGCTGTGTGCTCAGTTATTTTGATGGGAAAACCAAATTTACACTGTTTTACTGGCTGTTCATCACTACTTCACATTATAGCAGAGTGTCATTTCTTCAGCATTGTCACATGAAAAGATACAATAAAATATAAATATCTACAAAAATGTGAGGGGTGTACGCACTTTTGTGATATACTGTACGCAGCAAAAATATAAAAGCATAGCATGTGGCTGCATCTATCTATATATTATTTAACAGTTGCTTAAAGGGCCAGGGCTGATTTTTAACCTCCAGTCAATCCCTGTAGTGAAACATGAAGGGAAAGTCAACATTAAGACAGGAGACCTTAGTGCACACCTACTCCCCTCATTTGCAGGATTGTAGGATATATGTTTGTGCCAATGACATAAAGATCCATTGTAAACCTTGCACAAACATAAAATTAAATATAAATATTTTCATAGCACAGTGTACTGTAATTTATTCATGATAGCTACACTTTATAAAGATATGTTAAGTACTGAACATGTGGTCAAATAACTAAAATATCAGAAACTAGACAGAGTTTTTTAATAAAAAAAGGACAAAGCCACATGTAATATATGACCCAGGGGTGGTGGGAACAGAGAGCAGAAGCGGCTATCTGCCATCAAATTCCATGTTCCATGTTTTCAGTGAAACCTCCAAAAAGACACCAGTGAAGCAAATGGGAAAGCAGATTACCCAAATAATCACCTATTAACACTTTCTCCATAGATAAGAGGATGCTCAGCCTTGTCTCTCTCCAGACAAGGTTTATCAGCTCATAGTGACTTTCAGATGCCCTATGATCCAGCCTTGTCTATTCTAACCTCTTAGTTCCTTGGTCATCCCCAGACCCTAAGGGAAGAGGAGGGTGGGGGCACTACACTACAATAGCAGACAATTTAGTTCACACAAAGTGACCTGTCTCCAACCTTTCCAAACCACACACATAGATGGGACCTTTGAGGAAAGTCACCACATTTAACAAGATGGCCCATCATTGCCCCATTTAAACTCATCAAGCTGAATCTGAAATATGTTAATGTCAATCTAGTGGATGTTTTATAAAAAAAAGTTGCTATATAAGCAGCCTACATACAATTATTTGTCATTTTGTCATTCTTTTTCAATATTGGGAAATATAGGAATAACATTTCCTATTTATTTTGTGGCTTCTTAGCTACATTTTGCAACAAATATTTAGTGGTTCCTGTTTTTGGCAATATGGGCAAAATTTGTATTGTGTCTACCTCTACACAATGTTGCCACCCATGTAACACTTAATACATGTGCTCCACAATGACAGACTCACCACATCAGGGTGGGCTAAAGTTTTGGCTATTATCTAAACATTGTTCTTGAAACTAACATAAGGGATCACAATAAATAAACACAAGAATTAAGTCCGCGTGAGAGACCAAAATTAAAGAAATTCTTCCATATCTTATCTGGAGATTATTATTTTTTTTCTAAGGATAAACTACTTTTTTGTTTCTCTATCGTGTTTCTCACCACTCTCTCTTTTATTTAAAAGTTTGTTTAAATTGATTATTTAGAAAGCTGATATACAGTTAAGTGAAAGGTTCCTTTTATATCCAAGAAGGGTTAGACAGTTTGAAAACACAGATAAGACTAATTCCCTTTTTCTAAACCTGGTTCCATTTTATCTTAAGAAAAATACTTACAAAGGAGTTAATGATGGCTGAGATGTCTTATGTTGACATCCTTGAAGAACTAATCAATGTTAATAAAAAATATATGTTGTCATGCAAAGGACATAAATAAAACAATAGGTTGGATGAGCCAGCTACACTCTTTTTTAAAAAAATAATTAGTATAGTGACTTCAAGTAAAACAAACTTAAAAAGGAACACATTGCAAATAAAAAAAAAATAAAGGGAAGAAAACAAACAGTGGGTGCCATTAGGTAGGCATGGGATAGGCTATCCAGCTCAAAATAAATTTGAAACAAAAGACATAGCTTAAGACCCGATATGGTTTGAGATTTTATAGCAGGTAGAAAAATGTTAATTTGGGTGAAAAAACCATGGATCTGGAGTTACTATTGTCACTATGACATGGTAAGCAGTTTGCGCTGCAGAATATGATGGTACTATTTAAATCATTTAATGATAATAACAATGTATAATATGTTACTATGATTTATTATTTAATTATCTCTTATTTATAAGGGTATGACAAAACTAGAACTGACAGATTAAGACTGATACATTAGATAAAATGGGCCATGCTCGCAAGATTACAATCTAGAGGCATAAGGATCAATAGTGTATAAAATCTCTCTCTCTTATATGCTCATTTCTATGTGCTGGCTACGCTTTGTACAGCACTGCAAAATCTGCCGGAGCTATATAAAACAAAACAAAAAAAAATATAGATACATTTACATGTATACTGCAGTTCAAAAGTTTTCAGGGTTGGTCAAATTTTTTCCATTTTTTTTTAAATAACATCAAAAAAATCGAAAATACAGTGTAGACATTGTTACTGTTGTAAATGACTATTGTAGCTTGATATTTTAATGGAATCTTTTCATAGTCGTACAGAGGCCCTTTATCAGCAACCATCACTTCTGTGTTCCAATGGCACGTTTTGTTTACTAATCCAAGTTTAAGTTTAAAGGGCTAATTGATCATTAGAAAGGCCTTTTGTAATTATGTTAGCACAGTTAGAAATGTCCTTGTTTTTCACATAAATAGCTAAGTGTCTCCAAACCTTTGATCGGTAGTGATATATATATACATTTGTAAAGTTTGTTAAGTGCCTTTTTTTTAACACAGTTTACTGTTTTGTTCAGTATTAGGTAGGATAGATAAATAGATGGATAGACAGTTACATAAAAATGTATATAAATTCTGGCCTCTACTGCTCCTTCTCTCTGATCTGGGAAATCTACTGCTGTTGACATTATAAAATAACGTTTCATTCAAATGGTGGCAAACATTATTTACTGCCTGTCAAGCTAGTCCATAGGAACGGTGGATTTTTGGCCTTCAAATTTTGACCCTTATTTCCATACAGACTTAAAAAAAGATCTTGATGTTCATTTACAATCTTTAAGGAATAAAGAGTCATCTGACCAAGCAACCTTTTTACCCAAATATCTCATATAGTATTCAGTGCTTCGTATGATCCATTTGTATTGAAAAATATTTTTTCAACAAGTAATTGGAACTCTTTGTTTCATACAAAACCATGGGTTACTTATAATATGTCACTGTAGGTTGCTACGTCCCCTGCCTGGTCCTCCCATTGCTCGATATGACCTCTGTGTAATAGGTCTCATATTGAGGTGATATTCCTTTTCATCTTCCATAGCTAATACTTCTGTGGATCCCTCAATGATTTATGCAAGTAATGGGTTACTGGAAAGATTATAACCCCAGGGTTTAAAAAGGTTGGTTTAGAGTTTTTGATAACACAATTTTAGTCCTTTTTTTTTACCAACTTTCCTGTCAGCCATAAATACTGGTAACCACAAGCTCACCCCCAGCAGCCAAAGAAACCAGATATTAATAGACATATAATTGAGTTCTTACAGACATGGTGAAGGACCTTTAGTGTTCCAAAGGGAGAGATCAGAGTTCAGTTCTAGAACTATAATTTCCTTTTGCTCCAACATCTAAGGCTTGCTTAAAAGAATGGACCATCAACGATTTCTTTCTGTGATGCCTTCACCATGCTATTGTGTTTTAATCATTGTTTGGAAACTAGGTATTATGAATAACCCTTTATTGTAAGGGCATCAGCATCCACTGACCTTTTATTAATAAGGGTCAAATGCACAGTATATTTTATTTTGTATTGTGATGATTAAGCTCATCTATTCAGCCCAATTTCGAAAAGGGTAATAAACACAAAACGTGATGTATTACTTACACTGTGCAGTTACATGACATCAAGATAAATCACCGGACTCTTTCTGCCCTCGCGGAAAATGTAGGCCTCCTCTGATGTAGCTCAACTGAGTGAGGCCCGCTGTTACATACCTGTTTTAATTACCTTGTATGATTCCTCATCTTTACATCCTGCTACTGCATGATCATTATAGAAAAGATATACTAGGCTAAGCAAACAATTAGTCACATGTAGGTACCTATATCCAGATCAAGCAATTATAAAAAAACACATATGGTGAATATTCTATGAGCTATAAGCAATGTGCACCATGTGCACAGTCTTTTTATTCCATCTTTTATTTACATTAGTGCGGTAAATTCACATCGAACATGGAAGAGAGTGCAACAGGAGAAAACAACACAGCTACAAATAATAATCTGTTTAGGTGTATCTGGCTGATTTTACCGCAGACACTGCCCTAGTCATGACTACGGCTGCTGTCTCCATTGCAGAGCGCCTTTGATATAATGTCGTTTCCCAGCGCTCTGTGTCTTAGAGTCAAAAAGCACCTTTTAATGAATCCTAGGGGTGCAGTGCATGCTCGGCACAGTCCTCCATAAGGTTAATTGTCGCTTGGAGGAACAGACTTTTCCCTTGTAACCTGCCCATTGTAACCTAGGCCAGAATATGTCACTGACTACATGTTTACTTTTAAACCAAATGTATAAACTTTGTATAGAAGGATATAGAGCAACAATATTATATTTATTTTCTTTTGGGGGAATTGAGCAATAAAAAAACAACAGAAAAGTGAACAATATTTAATAATGTCCCAGGTTTCCATTGGCATTGTTTAATTTATTTTGACCTTTTTGGCCTTGTGTATTAAGAAACCATATGGTTCTCAGTCACAATAGAATATGCAGCCAATTTACTTAAGAAAGTACAAAATATTCAACTCTTAAAAGGGATGGATTAACAATCAGGCTGTGGCCATCATACACGCGGTCCAGCATGGTTATCAAAGTGGATCAGAAGGTCAAACCTGCAGAAAAGTATATTGCTTTTTGATTTCGGTACGTACAAATATGTCAATATTTAAATAATGGCAGGTCCACCCTTGTGAACGTTTAGCCATAAGACCTACTTATCCCCATGGGCTCCCACAAGCAGGGTCGAACTTTGCCTAGTGAACCTGCAGGAAGCTTTGAAGGTATGGGAAACAGGGTAACTTTAATAAATTAGGTGGCCTGAAACGAAAGACAGCTTGATCAGGGTAGAGTTATTTAAGAACTGGTTGAAATAGGTGCAGGAAAGTGGAGATTTTGGGTTTTCCCCACATTTTAAAAGTTTGTGCAGACCTTTTCTGCTTATTCTTAATCTGCTGCTGTCCCTAAATGTAATAAAGATGCACAGAATTAGTGTTTGCACCTAGTGGTTAAATCTCGTACACCATGCAAAATTTGTACGGATTAAAAAGTTGTCAGATTTCACTCCTACAAATTTAATGTACGCTAGTAACAGCCACCATAATACACAGAGCCAAAACCTCGATGGGGCCCTAATTTAGATGAAAGGCGCCTTATAAAACACCTAAATAACACCACTTACAGTTTAAAACCCACATACTTCTCAGTCTGGAGGTCCCCTTCCTAATAAACAGACCCCCATGTGGGTGCGTTTCAGTGCCAATCTATTCATAACTCTTGTTCACATACAGAGACCTCCCACAGCTCATTAACATTCTGTTTAGACAATAAAAGGGCCAAGACCTTTTTATTTAAGCATTCTGCTACCAGAGGCCGGAAGCACAATAATACACCTATTGAATATCCGCACACCCCACCACCACAAGCAGACACTAAAATAAAGGCTGGGTAACAATGGGAATATTACACTCCACCAGTGAGAAAAATAAATGTAAATATTGAGAAAGTCCATTTTGGGGGGTTTTTTGGTCTCAAGCATAGAGATTATTTAAAAAAAAATAAAAAACAATGAAAAAAGTGTTTTTAAAACATAATCCACTAGTAGGTTTGGGGTAGAAGACATTGTTTTTGTTACTGAGAACTTTTAAAAAAAGCTATTAAAGTTTAACAGTCTCTTAGATGCAGAACCGGACAGGTCGTCATTGGTTTATTAAGGAAGCGAAAACTTAGATGAAATCACAGGCTTTTCATCTGCAAAGCTGAAGCTGGATAGAGCCCCAATTTGTTATGTTTTCAGTGGAAATTCTTATAGGCCCAATGTTCTCTCCAAAAGTTTAGTTTGGGTTGATTTTGCCCTAATGTTTGCTGTCGGCAGACCCAAGGTTTGAAAGCTCCTCTGAGCTTATTTTATAGAATTTGTATCCTCTAGTTTCACACAAATGGAACATTCCGGCTCTCTCAGGCAAAAGATATATTAAAAAAAAGCTTGACAATAAACCCTTATTTTATGCATGCTCAAGCTGTGAACTTTTTTGTGTTCCTATATGAACAAATGAAATATCTCATTTAGATACTAATTTCAGAACATCCCTATATTATATAATGCAAAACTAGTGCTACATTTCCCAATGTCCCTTTATGTTCTGTGAAATGGCCCCCACAGCTGTTGGTTTACGCCGTTTTAATTTATTTCGCTATGTCAAAAAAAAATCCTTTAAATTAGTCATTGATATTGTTTTTGGCAAAAATTCATTGTGTGTGTCTGCATGTGTAAAAGACGCAAACATGATTACACATACGTTTCTAAAAATACATTTTCGATTGCTCTAATAACATAAATATATGTTTTGGAATTGAAGAAAAATCACCTCATTTGCCCATCGCGACACAGATAGCTATAACAGCTGCATTAAAAATGAAGCCGAAAGTATAGTAAAAGAGAATTTTTACAGCTTTGTTTCCACTTGAGAATTTGATACTGAGCAGCGAAGAATTTGCAGAAATGCTAGTAAATATTTCAGCCTGGAGGTGAGGGAAAATAACATTTTTTTTCTCAAGAAACCGGTGCATGTGGTTAAACTGGAACAAAGAATAACACAGCTATTTGGGTTTTTAAGAACTGCTAATACCATTATTATTTTACCACCTATGTGTTTTTAAAGACTAAAGTTTTACTCAACATTCCGGTGGCCTACAGAAAGATAAAGCTCTATTTTTGTGCGTCACTGTGTTGCGTAGGATAATGTGCTCTGTTGAGTGCTATCAGTCTCGCGTTGGCCATTTACCCACAATGCACTTTAGAATGATAATGCAAAGAGTTAATAGAGCGTATGTCGAGTTTAAAGGAACTTCACACTCATACCCCCCTGCTAATTGTCTATTAGTACGAATAGGCAGCTAAAATAACATCAAGAGATAACTTAATAAGTCTGCTTTTCTTATTTTGACTTGACTTAAAGAATAGATTGATGCAAATGTATGTGGACATTTCCATACAGTGTACCGAGCAAACATTTGGTCTGTATATTTTGAGGGTCAGTTCCTTAAGATAAGTTCAAAGTTGCAATGCATTTAATCCTATTCATGTAATTTCTTCAAGTCTCTGGTAAATGTGCGCTGGACGCAGACAGTGTCTCCTCCGAATTACTTTTTGAGACTCCCTGATTTTTAAACCCCTCATTTGTCACTTTTATTAAACCATTTTCTCCCCCACTAGCATATTCTGTTGATGTCTCATTTGCAATATATTAATGTCAATTAGTTCTTTAAGGAAATAAAAACAAGATGTTTTCTAATGCGAAACACTTTTTTATTTATGATCATTTTGTAACTGCTTAAAAACAGCAGAGTTTCTATTTCTCTGCTAAATTAATCCAGAGAGAGAGCGCAATCCATGGAACTGACTTGATATTTTAACTCATTATATAAAGAAAGAGTTTACATTTTGTTTATATATATATATATATATATATATATGTATACATATATATACATGTGTGGTATATATATATATATATATATATATATATATATAATTCGTTTTTACAACCATCTTTACAGGATGAAGACCAAATCTGAGGTATGCATTTTTCTTTTAAATTCTTAGAAACAATTTTTCGGTGCTTCAGTACAGATGATTTTATGCATTCAATTTCGTTGAAGATTTTGTTCATAAAATATTTTTAATTGTATATATTCGGAACGTTCACCAATTCACCATATGTCGTAGAAAATGTTTAATTTTTCATTTTGTTTTATATTTAACAGTTACAGCCTAATTGTTGATATAGTATATTTTAAATAATGTTCTTACATTTATTGTACTGTATTGAGGCACTGTGGTCAGTAAATCATTTTTTTTTGTATTTTCAGTGCACTTTAACTTTAAAAGGACTAGGGTTATTTAATTGTATCTGTAATGTTCCAAAGCAACAGAAATGTCCTGTTTGTTGGCTAGCGCCAGAGGACTGTTAACATGAATTGATAGGTATCAATGTATATATTGTAATATATATATTTACGTATAAGAGTCCACACTACCTGCACTCTGCTTGAATGTAACAATAAAATCCACTGCCCGGGTGCCACAAGTATACAGTATATATGAACAGTGCTATGGAATTTAATGGCGCTAGATAAAAAAAAAAATAATAATAACAATAATAATATGTAAGATTATTTAGAAAAATATTTTGTGACAGCAATTTATTGTTTGTCTTTTTTCATTTGAACAGATAGATTATAGTAAAATTATTCATTGAGATACAGTTCTGTGGCTGGCCCATCTCAAATATTATATAATATACCCCACCTGCTCTGGATTATAAATTTGTAAATCAAAATTGTTCTGCGACAAACTACTTGCTATGCCCTGTTTGGGTTGATGAATATGATGGCACTATATAAATCAATTAATAATTTGCAGAATAAATACAGGAGATTAAAACGACCTATGTGTGTTGTTTATTATGTTAAACTGTGGCTTATTATCTATTAACATTGTATATAGGCCATAATAAATACCCAGTAACGATATTAGATGGAGGGCCGGTGAAGGCTCTTTTTGTTATCCAATAAGCCCCAGGTTTTTGATTACCAGTACTGCAATACTAGGTTAACAAACAAACCTTTCCATTACAACTCTTCTTTCCTTCACCTCCCTGTAAAAGCTCCAAGTAAAGTAGGCAAGGGAATTAACTTAGAAATAAAATTGACACTGTGAATTGCTCTTGGAACAAGCCTTGTAGTCTTTCACCAATTTTAATTCCACGTTTAATGGTGCTTAAATGTGTAAGGCTTTATTTCTCCTATAAACCTGGTTAGAAGAAAGGACTCGGTTTACTCAAGTAACGCCAGGTGACCTCATCTCTTTTTTAAATAAGCTTAAGAAAAACATGAACATTGTCAGATCTGACGTATAGACATGTGCCATTAACTCTTCGATGAATGGTGTTTTGTTTATATCCGAGGTAGCTGACCAATAAGACTAAACTGATCATTTTAATAGGCATCAAGTGATACATTAACTACACAGACTAGTATAAACTTATGTGTCCTTGTGTAAGATAAAACAATGATAAATCTATACTGGAGAACATAACTCTCTTTGCTATACCTTTGACTACTTATCGGAACTATAGTACTTTGTTGACCCACATTGACAGTCGACTTCCTCTCCATGATTAAAAAAAATAATAATAAATCACTCTACGACCAAGTCGAATTTATTAAAAAGTTTTGGCCTGAAATTAAAGCTTTTGACATTAAATCATACAGCCTACTAGATCAATCTTATATTGTTTATTTTTTTAGGTGTACTCTTAGTGCCGAGGTTAGACTTAATTATTTCATTTAGACGCTGGCACTCTTTCTTTTGACACACAGACCTGTACTGTCGTACATTAGCAAGTAGAAGAACCTGACAATATGAAAACTGGGATAAAACTACAACGGGAAATACCATACATGATTTCTGTGCCATAATTGTGCTATGTCCTGCTATGCTACTAGGAAAAATGGTTATTAAAAAAAAAAATCACGCAGGATAACATCACTTATAGGGCAAAATATGGCAATGTGCATAACCCTATAATCTCTTTAGCGAAGGAATTCCTTTATCCGTATGGAATTTACTTGACAGATGTTGTAACCCTTGTAGAACCTCATTTAACTTTATTTGAAATTTCCTGTGTCTATATGTTAAAGCTTTGCAGAAGAAAAATAATGATGTCTGTTAATAATAAGATATACTACCGTTAATTAGACATACTAAAAAAAAGTCTAATTCTTTGTGTTGATAATACGGTATATCATTGCTTTTTTTAATTTCTCGTAAAGCATTTTTCCTTTTTATTAACATAGTTGTGTGTGTGTATAAAGATATATATATATATATATATATATATGCGTACACATATATGTACACATATATACGTAAAATCTGAGTATACACATCCATGTTAAAATACATGTGTAAACGTATAGATTAGATTACAGATTATGCAGCTCTCTACTGAATATGTTAATTTAAGTGGCATCAGGGATTCCGTCAGAAAAACATAGTGAACAACCAGCCCACTCCCCCTCGGCCACATTCCACTAGCTTCCTAAAATGTGACTTTAGGCCTGGTGGTACGGTGGGAGAGGAAGCCGGAATGTAGGCATTTGTGTGAGGTGATGGATGCCAGAGAGATCTCGACATGTCCCTGTTGTCTTGTACAATCTGCTGCCAGTTGATGTTGCTGAGATGCCCCTTCTCTGGTGTTCTGTGCCGTCCTATGCAGCAAGTGCAGATACCTTATCAACTGAAGGCACTGGGACTCCCTATAGCATTACAACCGGAAACATGGCCATGAGCCAGATGATATGAGCAGTCCTTGTGTATTCAGAAATCATTTTCATCATCATTTTAATATTTAATCCACTGAATAACTGGACCTGGTACTTGATATTATTACATGTCCATTCTGTATATCTGTATAGAATCACAGACGGCCAAATAATCCATGGTTTCACTGAAAACTATTGTAATGGAAGAACAGGAAACTAGTAAGACAATTTACTAGGAAAGAGAGTAAAAATGGCTTTTAAAATGACTATTGCATTTGTCCTAGATATATATATATATATATATATATATCTATACATATATATATTGGAATTAAACTCCAGATGCTCACAACACAATTGGTTTACAGGTTTTCCTTGCAAAAGCAACATTTTGACCATTGGGCCTATAGAAAATCCAAATCCCATATTTGTTGCAAAAGAGAATACATTGTCCTTCAGTGTAATAGTTATCATCAGAGTTCCTACCCTGGTCTTCTTGCTGTTAAAGTCATTATTTAATATTTGTTCATACTATTTGATCCATCTAATTATGGAATGCTCCTGCCAAAGATATAAGTGTAGGTTGTACGGGCAATGGAGTTTAAAGTGGACTGTGAGTTCTAGGTGCTTGCATATCTCAGGGATCTCTCAGTGCTTAGTACTATACCTGCTTGCTCTCGTGCGTACAATGGTGGAGAGCGAGAAAGTGGTGTATCCATTATGACAGCCCTACATCTCTAGCAAGGGATCAGGTGAGGGGAGATCTGTGCCTGAAACTAGACAAACAAGGAATAGCAGCCACTGGATACCCTTCCAGTAATCTATCAAAAAATGGCTCAAAATGCAAGGATCTGTTAACTGTTAAAACACAGCCCCTTGTACTTAGTAGCACTTAGTGGTTTAAGAAGGTGTCCTAGAAAAAACACTTCTGGAGCAATATGAAAAGACGCCCCTCTTCCTAGTCACCACTGAATACATGCAAATATTGTATATTTTAGCTGCTAGCACCCATAAATAGACATGGCAGAAAACACGTGTTCTGTGCTTTCCACCAACTCTTAAAAAATAAAAGCAAAACTGCTGCAGGTTAAGTTATCCTTCACAATTGAAGGATTGATGTTGAACATCCAAATTCTAATTGACAGCAAGTACGTACTCTCATTTTGTGTAAAAATAATGATTCAATAAGTTCGGCTAGTTAAACAAGAAGAAAACACAAATTAAGATTAAAATTCATATACAAAAAACTAGACACAACAGGTGTCACGCAATATCTGCAGGTGATTTTTCTGTTTTATGGCGTAGAAATACATAATCTATATAATCGAAATAAGTATATATTCTATAGAGTCACTTGATGGTTTCATAATGGTCTGAGTGAGAAGGTCCACTCTACACCTACATATGAGTTGATTATTGTTGACCTTCTGTGGAACTGATGTTGTGCAATATTGACCACTGTATTTCCTCTTTAGCCACAGTCCTCTCCTGCACTCGTCTCTCCTATGCGTTGTGGGCTAATCACTGTCGTTACTAAAGTATTTGACATTAACTAAATATTTACAAGGGTTCTATGAGAACTAAATCTTCCTTTATAGAGGATCATATAATTATAAGGATATAGGTATATAATACTTGTATGCAATAATTCTTAGGGCTGAACAACATCAACATATTACCAAGCTATCTCACATTTATTCTACCAAATACAGGCTAATAATAAAATTGTGGTCAATGGCAAACACACCCCATGGTTTGTATAGAGAAAAGGGAGCATGGCAACATTTGCTTAGTATTCCAGCAGATGTCTAATGGAAGTGGTATAGGCGTGCATTTATTTAGTTAAATTAACCCTTATTTGGGAAAGAAACCTCAATAATAACATATAACAGATTTTATTTAAATATACAGTAACAATTCAACTAAAACCTCTGTAAGGTGTTAATACCTAAAGATGGTACAGTAATTGCATATGTTTTGACGTGCAACTTATAAAGGTAATGAATGGTGGGCGAGGACTGTATGAGTCTAAACATTGATATCAAAGCAAACACCTATATAAAATTGTTTTGTGATTTGTTTGGCTGCATATAGGGTGCAATAGTTTATAGGGCTTCCAAGTTTTGCAGGCAAAATATTTAAAACAAAACACATATATGAGTTACAGGCCAATCTTTGACAAGTCTGGCAGTATGTATAATTTATACAGTGGCATAATTAAACTAATTTGATTTATAAATTTCAGGTCTAAGCAGTACTTTTCATTGTTTTAAATTGACGTTCCTGCTAAAGAATTAATACTTACACACATAGTGGGGGGGAAAGTGGGAAATGTGATAAAGTAAATGGTGAAAATAATGCCGCTAAATTAGGTAAAGGATAATACATTGGTGTTGTAGAGATGGATTGTGTGTAACCTGTTTAAAATATGTCTACATTTTTTTTAGCAATTCTTGGGATATCCAACGGCATAAACTCCATCAGATTATCAGACCTCAGCGCAGGATTATGTGACTCAATGTAATCCTAATTGTTTTTTGGTTGTTTTTTTAATTCTGATTTTCTGATGGAAGCTTTAGAGGATCCCAGACCCATATTTTTGAGATCAGGCTGTGTAGACCACTACTTACTCAGTATCTCTTGCTCTTGGCAGTGTCAAAAGGTCATTAGTCTGAGAAGAACATAGTCACCTTTTCATGAAACATCCATCATCCTGGTTCTTCTTTTTAGGAACGTGCCGTGGCATTATTTATTTATTTATTTTAAAGCTGAAGCAAATCAACATCAATTTTAATAAGGTGATAATGTCCTTTTCATTTGTAGGTGTTAGATTTTCTATAACACTTACACTGAAACAAGGACTCCTTAAATGATTCCCCAAATGCCTATTTGTATAGCCATGACTATAAAAGCATTAACAAGAACATATCCCTCTCTACGACTCCACATCTCTCCAGCTAAATCTATGTTTTCAGGTGTCCAGACCGTTGTTAATACATCTGTTTGTTTTAGAATTAGTTGTTTCTAGGATCCCTTGCTGCTTTTGACAACAGTGTTCTGGAAGTATATTAAAGTCTTGTTTATAGCATTATGTCTGAAGAGGAGTTTTGCTAATATTCAATGTTATGTAGCTCTAAGCTAACACACAGACTTTATTATGATTATTATCATAATTTATTATGAGTAGTGTAGCTGTGGTTATTGTCTTATATAAGCCTAAGACCTCAGACGTTTAGCAGTTTTCTGTAGTGAGATTTGTTTTCTCCTATCCCAATGCTTCATAATATTTGGCTACCGCCACACTTTTATTTTATTTAATAAAAGCATGGTACAGACAAGGTGCCATTTTATCTTTTTCCCCCAACATACTCTATATCATAGAGTTAGCTCAGTTGTGTTCTTCTAGTGTTTTATCTGGTCCTCCTATTTACTGTATAGGTCCCACACACCTGACTGTATTGTCCTATGCGTATTCTGGCCTAAGCAAGACAAATGGGCTTATTAACTAAAGAAAGAGTTGGTAAGATAGTTGTGTTTGAACTCCTTCACTTTGGTATACATTATAAAGGACCAACACATCCTGGTTTCTCCATCAACAAGGACAAAGTCATGTATAATGCTTTATTCAATGGGTGAGGAGCCTGACGGAACCTCACTGTTTTAACTCTACATTACACAAGGGCAGCCAGGCTCTTCCTACTATAATATAGTGTATAGTAAAATCAAGTAGCTGAAACATAACTTTCATGCAGGCAGGTTTGGGTGTGAAAGTCCCTACCCCCATGTACCAATGGCAGATCATCTTATTGGGGAATCATCCTTGTATTGAAAAGGGGAGCATAAACATGTGGAAAAATGAATAAAAAGAAATATAGTGTAGTAAATTCAAAACCAAAAAAAAACAAGAAAGAACTTTGCATCTTCTTGAGGTCTGTAATATAGATGATCCTCCCAGGTGGGCCACAGCTCAACAGGCTCTCTAATCTCCCTTGTAACGTGCCCATTTACACTTGTTTCTGAAACACCCAGATAGTTTGAGAGAGTAAGGCAGGCCAGTGTAGACTCAGAGTTATGTGTTTTAGGTGATAAGTAGTAGACTGGCACACTTCTTTTTGGTGAACACCTGTATATGCCCCTTATCTGACCCTGCTAAGCAACAGTGAGTAGAGATAGTAAGGCTATGGTGTTTAATTGGTAAATATGCTAGCTGCTTAAAATGTTTCAGCTTTGTAGAAAATCCAAATGAGTTTCCCAAGTAATGTTATTGCAATTCACACTAATGGCCAACTAGTCTAAATAATTACATGGGTTTACTTGGATATACTGTATGTTTTGTGTGTATAAATATGTTATATATTTGCAGTATATGAAATATACACAGTGTTATAGAATTCATTTTCCAGCTGTTATGCACATGTTGTAGATGTGGTCGAGTAGGGATGAAGGGTGGTCATCAGGAGAAACATGCCAATCAATGGAGGTGGGGCAATTTTATCTATAGCCACGGGCAGCATTTAGAATAAAATATAACCATAATGTTGGTCCTCAGGTTGACACAATGTTCCATAGACATATTGACCGGATCCAGGACTTTACACAATCCTGCAGGAAACACAACAACATTTAATGCAAGTAGGCCCTTCTCTTATTAAACCTAAAACAGATTACTAAACTAAAAAAATGTTATAAAAAAAGTCCATCAAGAGAGCTTTCCCAACTGAATTAATAAACAACATAACAATCTACAGTACCTTGTCCATGCTAAGTAGCTATGCAAAGAAGAAGAGAGCGCTTTTAAAGTCCATGTTTCGTCACAGAAGACACTATGGACTGGCATATAGAATCTATGCCTACGGTACATAGCAGAGGACAGTAAGAATGCGTTAGCATTAAAAGGGGTATTAATTGTGTGGATTTTCGTTGGGGTCACCATGAAAAAGATAAGGCAGTTTAATGTGTTAGACTTGAATGCCTCCAGATCCCTTTACATATGGATCTAACTTGACAAAACTTACACTGTATCACATTCTAGGAATTTACAAAGAAAGTCATTTTTCTGAGCCACTGCCTAATCAATTGCCTTCAGACACAATGCAGATTTAACAGTTAACTCTTTAAACGTCAAAAGGGTTTACCAGCATAACCCCCAACCCAAAAGCAATAAAGCTGGAGTGTATTATAGTATACAGCGTTCCTGACACAAAACACTTGCGATAGTCTATTCTTCCTCAAATAAGATCCTTAAAAGCCATCACTGTGCCTGGTTTTAAGACTTGCTGCACTTCATATATCATAGGAAAGATAAACAGGGACTTTTTTATTATTTAAAATGATTTCATTACATGAGAGGAAAGGGGATTTCATAATTTGTAACAGGTGTTTTCATACAGCACGCCACATAGGGGAAAAATGAGCTTGGCAATTTGTTTCTGGGCTTGTATGCAATTGTTGGTACCAAACAACAGTATGGCATTTCATGGGACATGCTATGCAGTCTGCGTGTAATAAAGCTCATGTGGTCACAAAGTTGCCTTAAGAACATGGATATGATGTAATTTTCCAACTTCTTATTCATACTCGTTATTGTGAAGTATTTTTTTTACCACAAAAGTCCTTGGTGGATTTATGACAGAGGGTATCCTTAATGGAATAAGAAGTCAATTGAATTGATTTATTTTAAAAGCAGCCTTCCAGAGTTCTTTAATGTCTCACATCACAAGGATATATCAAATGCCGACTAAATAATTTTGGGCATCAGGTTATTAAATGGAATCCTGTGCGAAAAATCATTAAAAAATGCAGAAATTATATACACACATATACATGTGTGACAATGGAACAGTGATATTGGTCGACCATTTATCCTAAATATCCCATTTCAGGTTTTGCTTTAAAGGCAATACATACTTGATTCAGGATGGTGGGGGAAACAGCTTTAAACTAAAAAGATAAAAATGCACATATTCACTTAATTGGTTTGTAATATTTGGTATTGTAAGAAATTCAGGAAATGAGTGAGTAAATAAAATAAATACAAATGTGTATAATAATCAGTATATTGATGATTAAACTTGCCCACTGTTTAAAAAGTTCAAATATTTGACACACACAATGACTACATCATAACTATATAATACAAACAATATACAATACAAAAAATATTACTTTACAATAGGAATAGATGCATTATGTAAAAACTGTCAACCCACCCAAAGTTTTTACTTCTGTCTAAATTTCCATATGCATATTTTCTTGCATATGTTCTTTCAAAGTTTTTTATTTTAACCTTGCAGTACTTTTAGCATATTAGCCCTTTCCTTCTACCCAGCATTTGAGCAAGCTCTCTACCTTCCAGCATTTATTGCTGTCCCCAGCTGTTTTCCCCCTTTTCAGACATGATGGCCTCATCCATTGTATAATGAGTTCTTTTTTCAGATAAATGTATCAATATATCTTAGACAACCACTGTTGACATGCTCTTAACTGGTCCAAGCAGTAGTGTAACATGTTGTGTTCATAGGCCCCTGTATATATCCTGTTTTGGATCAAAATTTACCTAAATATTATGTAGAAAATAAATGCACTTGTTATCAAAATATGAGCCAGTGGTATGTAATTAATTAGAGATTAGGACCAATTTCAAAAGGTCCTCTTCTCTGGGGACCCTTAAAACATGACCCCCCCCCCAACCACCACAGGGCATCAAGGGCCTGTGTTACACCTCTTGGTCCAAGAGAAGCTTTCAAATTCATAATTTCTAGAACCAAACGATTTGATGAAGTGCCCCTTTTCAGCACCTAAACTTTCAAAAAGGACAGGTTGGCAAACTCCAGTTTGAGGGACAAGCCCAATTATTTGGAAAAATACAAAAACAACACAAATTAAGCCCAAACACAGTAATATGGACAGACAAGTCAAACATATGGAAGATCTAGCTAATCACCTAATGTGTTTATGATAAGCTAAATATTATAAGCAACATTTAAAAGCAAATTTGATTAACTAAGAGTAAATATTTAAACCCTCCAAAATGTCATATTAAACAATGCGATATAAAAGTAAAGTAGAAAGCTGAATATTGTTTTACATGATTTTAAGAGAGTATAAAGTAATATGGGCATAAGCTGAAGGTGGGTAGAGGTCATGCTGCCTTTTTCTAAAATACCTATGTAAAGTATGCTTTCAAAACTGTATTCTGTATGCAAAGCAATATTACCAACTTCATTATCATAATCCATTCACTTCTCTGTCACTAAATTTTAATTATAAAAATAAATGCAATCTGACACCATTGTTAGTATAAGCTCTCCTCTGGAAACAATGCCAGGAGTTTTCTCTCAAGCCTACAGACAAGCCCATGGCTGCCTTGCATGGACTTGAGAACATCCATGCTTGACCAAATGTATCTCAATCACTGCCTTGGTTTTTTGTTACAAGTGCCAATGGTGTAAACAAAAAGCAACCGGATACTAAGTAAAATGTTTGATAGCCATACATTAATCTAAACCTAAACACATGGACCCACAAAACACTGCTGTTTGTCTATTTTCGTGTTTTGAAGGGCACAACACATTTCTGTAATGCACTACATGTAAGTGATGACAAACACAAAACGTGTGATGTAATTTATGTAAGTGTACCATTGGCACTGGTAACGGTACATTCATACAGATATATATATAATTATACTATAATATATAATAATATATATATACATATATATAATCACAGATCATGGGATATTCTGGGATGATAGTATTCCTTTATATTTAAATAAACAGAATACATTAATTTTCCCACATGTGACCAGAGAAGAGTGAATGTGTATGTGCTCAGCGCACGTTAAAAACAACGGGTTGCTGAATGGGGATTGACCAGCAGCGTTTGAATGAGAGTTAATGGAGCTATTGTTTCCGTGGTGCAAACCAACCGCAGACTTGTACTGTTCAGCCTGATCCCTGAATCCCGTGCCTGGGTTCTCTCCCCTGGGCTGGCTGCTGGATGCTCGGCCGAGCTGTGGGGATGGGGTGTTGAAATCTGCGGCCACAAGGATGCTCCACATACATTACTGGGGATTTAACAGGTACATTCTCAGCTACTCTATCGCTGGATCTCACACACAAACTACTGTTATAGTATATGCTATGGCTTCCATATTATAATTGATGGATACATGTATTTCTGTTACAATTAATCTGTTTTTAATATAAGTTTCTTATCACATATTTTGACGTTTCGTTCAAATATCGCTTAAATTATATATGTAAACACACACACACACACACACATATATATATATATATGTATTATAATTTATATAAATATATATATATACACATATAGATATAGAGAGAGAGAGAGAGAGGTATGGTGTGTACGTTTGTTTATGTACATAGAGAGCGAGGACATTTGTTACATAAAACAAATTATTTAGAACAGTGAACTTTAAAACAGGAAATATTTATGCAGATAACATTTTCAGCAACACATCAAGTCACACATATATAATATCTCGGTTTTGGACTTTTTCCCCAGTTGAATGTTTATTTTTTCCTATTTAAATTCGTACCTGATGAGAGAGACAGTGAACTATGGAAATGTACATATGTATATTATTGCATTATATATTATTGTATAGATAGATAGATGTATTTGATTAAATACGTTGCACTCCTGGTTTAGACAAACTTAGTTAATTATTTTTAGCAATCTACCAACATATAGAATGCTAGAAGTAACATTTTATTTTCTAATACATCAGTAACAATTGTATAACTCATCCAAAAATGGTGTGAAGTATATTATTTTTCACTGATCAGAAGCATAGGGAACTCCCAAAAAATATTCTTAAAAAAAGCTATATATTTCAAAATGTAGAGGTCACTCGATATAATATATTTCTATAAACGTATAATATATATATATATATGCGCTATGTATAAACATATATATTATATTTATATATGTAGTATTATATATATATATATATATATATATATTTATAGCAAAGAGTTTACAACAAATTAACAACTAACAAAATTTAAATTTGCTAACCAAAGTGTTTGCTGTTATTTGACCGTCTCGCTGCCAAAGAGGAAATCAGCAGCTACAGTGACAGAGCTTATCATTCCCCTAACATTATACATTGTGCACAGATTAACCGTCCCTATAGTAAGACTCCCTGTGTTTAGTTTACAAAGCCAGTGGTTTGCCATAGAGCTTGTGTATATTTTTCCTGGGTCTCCAAACAATAACAACCATAAAATAAACCAGTCTAGAAAACTGTCGACAAAACTAATGCAGCCAAAAAGGGAGATTTTTTTTCCTCTAAAGCAAATAATACATGTTTCATACAAACAGCTTAAAAGATTCTCAAATGTGACAGGTGGGAAGGAAAGGAGGAAGAATTATGAGCTGCTAGCTTGATGCAAATAGCTCTATATTTCCATCTTGAACAGCAAAAATATTGATAAAATGAATATTACATAACTTGCTCCTTTTCTTAATGTATAGCGATTCTGCTGTCCCCTGTTTTATCCCATACCTTAAAAATATTTAGCATATGAAAGAAACTGGAACCAGGCTCATTTCAACCTCAACAATTTTATTAATAAACATATGGCATAAATAAAAGGTACACTCCATAAAATAGATTCCAAACCCTCCCCCGAAAAATGCATTTAAACGAGCCATACAGACAATTAGACTGTAGCTATATGCATTTGCATGTGGTGTGCCTGTACAGACATATCTGTTTTAATTTAGCCATAATGTAAATATTCCCATACCATTTTTTTAATAATGTCTAATAAATTTGTGCTGTATAATGTTACTTTTTATTAAGACACACAAAGCACTGGTTAGAAAGTAAGGGTTGGCTGGTCCTAAAATAATGAAACGAGTAAATAAACCATTTCTTTATTGGCTCAATAAAAAAAATGTATATGTCGGATATATGTTCATATATGCGCCTGGAATGCCTCATTTGATATACTTCAATGTATAGAAGTATCTGCATAAGGACACACACACAACCACACACACACACACACATATATACATATATATATATATGTATATATATATATATATGTGTGTGTGTGTGTTTGTGTTCTACTCTAATTAAATGGAGTCTAATGCCTTTTTTTAATTTATCCCCTATATTTTCGAGCTCCACTTTAATGTTTCCTATATGCTAAGGTTCGTCATTAAACTTTATGACGATCCCAAGCTATAAATTCGTGCCTACACCAGAGGGAAAATACTCCATCATCAAAAGGTAGTCCCCCCTTTTCTCACTGAAGTTTGTTGTGTGACCCACTTGTACCTGCCAACATACATCTAAAAACTAAAAAAAAGAAAAAGTTTCGGGTATTTAATAGAGGCCACAGATTCAAAGGGTTTTCTGGGATAATTTATGTCCATTTAAAGGAACGTGTTTCTGTTCTTTGCATTCTAAATGAAACATATATTTTAAATGGTAGGATCCCCCTTCTCCGAGCAGCAGGGGAATGTGTCTTACATTGTAATCAGAATCACTTACGTAATATTTTCTTTGGGATGGGCATACTCAGAATGTATTACATAGTGATAGAAGTTTCTTACAAGTTGGTTCCAAAACAGCTGCTTGATTATCTGATCTCAGAAACACTGCGAAGCCTTTTCATCTAAAAGCGTTTTGTTTCTGTAGAGTAGAAAGAGTTTTTATTGATGCCTTTAACCGCATCGTTTCGGATAAATATTGTAAATATTTATGACAGGCTTGAAGGGAGCAAAAGACTCTGATGTTTGAACCAGACATTACAATATATATATATATATATTTATTTATTTATTTATATCTATACCTATCTATATCAATCTATAAGAAATATTTGTATTTTAATGTGTGATATCTGTAATATCTAATAAGAACTTCATGGTTTTCATCTGTTTAGCTACTTATGCAAGCAATCTGTTCACAAAATAAATACAGGGCTTTTAAAAAAATAATTTATCTTAAAAAATACTGGTCAAATTATGTCACTGTAATTAAAAAATAATATATATATATTATATATATATAAAATATATTGAATATTTTGATGGAACAGCTGAAATTTAATCATTTATTTAATCATAATATGTTTCCATATGTGATTCCATCACAAGAAGGAAAAACTTGTCTTTGACTTCCTGCTTTGTTGTCATGAAGTTTTATCCAGGCCAAGTGCAACAGAATCTGGGGAAAATCTAAAGCAATATTAAATATCTAGTGTTTGCTTTAAGGACTGAAAGATTAACCTTTGTAAACATTTTATTACCAACATTTTACCCCTTAACATTTTCTTCTGTACTTTCCTAATTGTCAAAAAGTGTTTGTTTTTTACCTCCCACAAGAATATCGTTGTTTTCATTATGAAAAGCACACAATCCTCCCAGCTAAGGTAGGTGAAGAAAATAGAGTATGTAAATGTGGCTATTTGTGTTAGATCGATATTTCTTTGGATATGAAGTATTTAAAGAAGCGGGAAAAAAACATACATTTTAAATGTAAAGTTAAAATTGCAATACTACTGATAAAATGTATTTATAGTACAAGCAGGTGTGTTTGGTGCCTTGCAGTTTAATAGAGAAAGACCAATTAGGACTATAGTGATATAATCATCAAAATAATGTAGATGTAATATTATATATTACAATATCATAGGCTTGTATGTACAGCCCTGTATTTTATTGTAGCCTTATATGTGTTTAGTAACCAATCATATGACTGCTTAGAAACTGCATCTTATGCATCATAAATATGGAAGGGAAGAGAGTCATAATAATATTAATAATAATATTATGTATCTCTTATTTATAACATGCAAACAGATCCTGAAGCTCTTCATAATGAGATCCAAACAAATTTAAGGTCAAATCCAAAGAAATCATTTTCTTTATACCAGGCTCTTTATTTATGGAAAACTGTTTAGCATTATATATTTAGGGAAAATAGAATACTGAAAATGCAGTGGCTAAGCGTCATGTATAACCATTGTAACTAAGTTAAAGTCATCATGATCTACCTGTGCTGCCTTGAAATAATAAAAAATCATGTCAAGCATGTCATAATAACACTAAAATATTTTATATGCCTTTGTATGTCTATGAAGAAAGTATAGCTGAGATGTTTCAAAATGGCTCCTATGGCATATGCTAATGAGCTGTGTTTAAGAGGGTCTTTACAATGTAAATAGATACAATGGGAAAAGGTGGTTGTAGGGGAGCTAAAAAATGGCTCTTATCACCATAGCAACCAATGGAATAGTCCAATCAGCAGGACTATTCCATTATTGCTGATGGAGGGGGGTAGGACAAACTGAAATATGTTTATTTTTAGTAAATATACCTGGTCACCTTTAGGTGATTATATATATAATATAAATATATATATATATATATTATATATATATATAATATAAATATATATATACATACACACAGCAGCAGCAACATTAACATCAGGAGCATAAAGAACATGAGAGCTGTGCTTGTTTTTATGACCCTGGGCCCTTATGTGCAGTTATTGTGTGGTAAACAGAAAAATGTTGGTGGAGAGACTCTGTACAATTGTGATTTCCATCTGTCAGATTTAATAGGGTTGTCTTGAGTTTTGTTCAGCTTTCAATTTACTTTGAAAGGTTTAACCATGTCTTAGAAGTGTTTTGTGTGGTAGCAGCAATATCCCTGTGGTCAACCCCTCATTTCATTGCCTTGATCAACTACAGAAGTTATACCCCTTGGGGACTCCGAAATAACCTCAAACTTTGTAAGCGGAAAACAGGACACTCTGAGAACTGCTTCTGGATGCGACTGACAATAACAAGAGTACAATGGCGCTTGGCCGTGAACAGTAACAATGGTTCATAATATACTAACCCGCTGTTGCTGCTTTCCAGCTCGAAAGATTATAGTTGAATTTCTTTTACTTTTCGGTGGACTGTACCAAAAATGAAGCACAGAATTATACTCAGTGATTTATAGAAATCATTCCACACCTAGTTTATTCATACATTTATTTTTACGCATATTGTATTTAAGATCTTTTAATAAATGTTTAACCCAGGGATAGTAGAGAAACGATTTAACATTATTATTTTATATGTATTTCTAACTTGCCAGCACAGTAAACAGAAGGCAATTGTTAAGGCAACAAGTTTAAATACAGGGTAACGCAAGGAGAGGCATGGTCTACTTAGAGTCTGTGTTAAAAATAAAGTCTCATCAAATTTTTTATTGATGCTAATGTATAATTTGCATGTACCTATGGTTTATTTTTTTAAAAAATAGTGTTGCGTTTGGCTTATGAAATGCAATGCCCTCCGTCATTATCTTATTGCCTAGTGATAAACTAAGAGAAAAGACTTAACTAAAGTCAGCCATAAAGCTACATTTGGGAGCAGGGATGAATCTCAAATGTTGCATAAGAAACCACAATGGTGAGCATCAAGCAAACCTATATAGTAGGGTTAATAAAATGATTTAAACATACACATTTCTTAAATGGTACACAATATTTAGTAAACACATTAATTAATCCCACTCTAGCACAAGTCAACATAAACAGAACAAATTTGGAAGATGATGAGATTAATTTGGCCTACTGAGTCTTTACAGTAACACTTTTGTTCTTTTGCATTCTTTTAAATACAAAGTTGTCTCTAAATGTACGACAGATCCAAACCTTTAGCAAAAGTGGATGTCTGAAATTTCTTATTGTGCCTATGTTAGTCTGCCAGCTATGCAAGAAATAGATTGTTATGGCCTGGGCTTCCAGAATGTTAGACAACCTACGCTGCTGTTTAGTACATAATATGTGCCTTGCCATGAAGAACAATGCGTGACAGATTTATGACCAGTGTTGTCCTAGGCCTAACCTAGAGCAGCAGCCTCACCAAACATAAAGCACCTTCATCATCTTTGGAGCTCCTTTTCCAATTTATGTGTTGCCCATGGCATTAATCTACCAAGCTGGCACAGCCTTCGGTTACTTGCACTCTCACCATATTCATAACATAATTTGCCAGTGATCTACTGGGGCATGAGGGGGCAAGTAATGTAGATCAGTGTTGAAAAAACACAGATCTTTGCAATTTTGTTTGTGGTACCTTTGGTTGTAAATGATTCCATGCCAATGCAATGATGTGTTTAAAGCAGATGCAGTATAGCTATATTTTCTTGGAAATAAACTATGCTAAAGAGTTAATGAGAACATATGTGGTATATGCCTGAATATGTTACAATTCCCCTCTGAATTGAAACTCTCAGCTGGACATTTAGCATGTGCCAGTTCCCTAATTCAAGCAAAATGCTGCTCGCTGTCTCACTTCAAAGGGATCTATACATGTTTTTGACATCGGTGACTCTCTCCCCCAAGTGCTCTGGATTTCAGACTGTCACACATAACCTGGAATCAAACCAGGCTCTTACATTTGAAGTGATGCCCTTCTTTTGACTTTCCATCTGGGGAGTATTTTAGGACCAGGGCTCTCTCTGCCTGGAAAAATCTAGTTCATTGCATTTTAATGTCATTTTATTTGAAAGGTGAGTACTTTTTAAAAAAATAATTTGGACAGATCTATGGAAAAAAAGGTAGATACATCACTGCTCTTGGAGCCAAATAATTATTTTATTTTGTATCTATATGGTATCCAAGGTACACATTTTCATTGCTAAAACAAAAAAGAAAGATAAAATGGGAAAGAAGAGGATTTTGGAGGATTTTGCAAAACCCAAATGTGTACATCAACTGCTTGTCTCAGTTAAGTAACTGTCTTTCCAGTTTCCATGTATCAATATAATCTTATGTATCTAGTACAGGTAATTTGACCAACTGTAACCTCTTTATGGTTGATTACCTCTTAAGCACACTTAAGCATGTCTGGATGTATTGAATGGGTCAATATGTTAGAACAACTAAGCATGAAACAGAAAAAAATATAAAATGTTTGTTAGTAATGCAATTATGCCACATTTTTATGCCTCATAATTATCTCTCATTAACTAAAACCAAAATCCTGTATTAGTACAGTTTCTACTGAATGGCTATTCTCTTTCAGGCTAGATTGTCTGAATGCACTCTTTTATATTCCAATGATGTAGCTACCTGTGTCTTTATGACATATAAACATATCGTTTAACATATAGGACCTGTTGCAAACTTTGAAGAGAATTGCATAGGCTTTATATAGCAATGTGAAAATATTGCACTGAACTCAATGTCACAGTTCGCAAGTGGAACTTAAACATTAACATGACGTATTTTTTCCTATACTTGAATCTATCACCTGCAATAAAAAAAGAGCATATATGGAAGCACCCTTTTAAATTTCCTGATGAAAGTCAGCAAAGACTGAAATGTCGACTTGACTTTGAATAAAGAAAAGTTGTTCACTTGAAGACCTGGAGTGCTGACCATCCTTTGAGAGTGCTTTATATATATATATATATATATACATGACTTATGGTGGGTAAAGGTGATGGAAAGCCCTTCCACTAAAATTTAGGGATATGTAGAAGTATTATTCTATACTCATCTACAGACACCAGACAAGCCAGAAGGGTTGTTGTTCCCTCAGAAATCTCATGGTGCTGCCACAACCACAAGGGATTCTGGGTAGGCGCATGCAAATAAGGTCAACAATTATCACCTTTTGCCTCTATATATATAGCTTTCGAGTGCTAATGTGTTGACCTGAGAACCCAGCAGTATACTGGTGATTTTGGCAACTGCATTTTTTTCCAATAATTTCCCTTACACTTTTTACTTAAAAACTGGGCTGTGAACGCGCTATTCCTAGAGAATGTTCTAGTGTAAGGGAAATAGCTGGGGCTGGTCCCTGGGATGGGCAATTTAAGTGGCTGTACAAGGAATCTCTATGAAAGAGGGATGCTTGTGTCTCTCACTCCACCCTCAACATAAGAATTATATGTTGATAAATATCCACTGGTAATGGAAAAAATAGTCTATGTCATAATTCTACTCAGATTTTATGGAGTGGGTGTGCCAAATTCAGTTTACGCACAGGGTGTGAGATGGCTCATCCCCAGCCATGAAAATAGTAAGGAATGGAAATAATGGAGAATAAGCAATTACGTTTCTAGTAATTAGACTTTTGCCTTTGTTTAACTCCTTCCACAGCTGCCGCTGTTAAAGGCAGAGAACACACCTCACTTACAAAGTAAAAATCTTATTCTTGTTAATGGGTGTAGCAGCAGGTAATCTGATGTATGCTTTGCTACCTGAAGTTTTTCTAGCAGGCATGTGGTTGGCTGCCACTTAAGTAAGTTCAATGGAAGTGCTGCTGAGCATGTGCAAGACAATTACATGCTAATGCTTCCTGGTTCCAGTAGAGACGGCCAAGGGAAGAGTTATGCGAGACAGCAGTATTACTTTCTAATTCCGATAACTAAACAATGGCTGCTCCATTGTGCAGTAAAAAAATAAAAAATACATTGTTTAAAGGCTAGAATGTTATTTCATTGTATCATAAAACGGCATCCAAGCAGTGCCTAAAAAATAAATTCATGAATCTGGCAGTTTATCTTCTTATCCTCCTTAAAGTGATTTTTTTTCTTAAAATGTAAATTAATTTAGGTAAAGAGATCATCCTCCACTAGGTGTGATATTATAACCCGTTAAAAACTATACAAAGTCCTTCTTACACTCATCGGTTTACAAAAGAAAATAATTGTGGTTTGGGTTTTTTCTCTCCTACATTAAACATATCATCAGGTACATATACAATTATACATATCTATTCCTTTGAATACAATAAAGCGAGTCTTGATCTTTCCTAATATTATTCCTCTGCTGCATGATAATTGAATGGAATAGGCTAATCTGAAAGGGATAGTGTACTGTCGTTGACAGCACCACTGAAGAAAAAGAAGAAAACACCTGAGGTAGAAGATGCAGCCCTGCAGTTGCCCTCCAGGCAATCAGTGGCAGGAAAGTGCTTCCAATTAAGTGAATGGAAACATTTTCTGTATGTGTGTGTATAGGGATCTAAAGTGCCGGCACACCTCGAGAGAAATATATCATGTGCATGGAGATGCGTTCAGTTGAACAGAATCCCCAAATGCATTTGCATTGCCACCATCATACATTTTACCACACAGCTCTCATGTACATGAACGTGCAATTGATTACTGGAGTTTCCCTTTAAGGCAATGCGGATACATGGGTGAACATTTGGTACACGCATCAATGTCGATAAAGGGGAACCGATTTTCTTTAGCAAACCGTGGGGATAGTTGAAAGGAATTATCATGACTGAAAATGAAATAACAAATGGCATTCCATTGTACAGGATTGAAGAATACAATGACACTATATAAATCAATAAATACTGGTAGTAAAAGAGCATTCCTTTAACTGGTTCGTTTTTACCACTGGTGATGTGGGGATGGCCAATTATGAAATGGATATTAAGAGCATGATGATGATAAAAGCATTTACCTGGTCCATTGCACACACTAAATGTACGTTACAACGTATGCAGCACAAAGGAAGCATGGCAACATCTGGCTCCACTCCTCCACGTCTCTGCGCCAAGCTCCAGCAGACTTATTTATCAAAGTGCAGTTGAAGTGGTAAGAGAAAACACTCATCGATGCATCATTCCACCGTTATCAATAAATAAGTAAATGCCATTCAGCAAGCAACAGAACGGTATTATAAGACTGGGGAAAAAGGCAAGACAGAGTATTCTGTATCACAACGAATGCAGGACCGGAATTATAACACAAGGTCACCTACACAATGAAAATAAACAAGAGTTTCCATGTGCAGAGCCATTCCTAACATTTTGGAGTTTTTGGTTATTTATTTCTTTATTATTTTCTTGGTGATAAAAATATTTTCCCCTGTATAGGTGTTTCACCTTGTGCTGCAATATCATAGACCCCATGTCAGTTACGACAATTTGATCCACATCTCTTGTCATCCAGGACAAGAAGATGATATCTAACATTCGCGCTATGTGCATTTGCTACAAATCATTTCTTAAAACCACTGCCCATGTCAGTAGATAGAAGGTAAAGGGAATCCAGTTTGCAGGCATTGGAGTCACAGTGTGCCTATTATGTGTTTATTAAAGTTGATCTTTCTAAACAGATGGGAGTTTAAATTCAACTACTGACGAATTACAGATTGCAGAACTTAAGGCATTTCATTCATTAAGAAGAGCTGACAGCACCTAGATGCTCACTGAGTTGAGTGAAACTGCAGGAGGCAAGCATTATGTACTCATTGTCAATAACTTCATTATAGTGATATACATATAAATTACCAGTTATATACTATATTACCAATTATATATAAATATATACCGTATATATATATGTTTATATAGCGATATATAACTGGTAATTTAGTCATTTTCACAATAAGTGCACAATGTACAAAATTTTTTCTCCGCAATAGGGATGTTGAGGTTTCCTGCGGCTATACCCAGAGATGTATTTACCCTCCATGCTGCCCTAGGCCCGACCTAGGCATGTTCCCTGCATTAAAAGGTGTGCTGTGTCACAGAACACAATGTTCGCAGCACCTTTTGACGCAGTAGGTGATCTGCCCCCAGTTTTGCAGCAGGGAGACTGCTGCCCCCTGGACCTGCCACCTTAGGCCTGGGCCTAGTGGGCCTATGCCAGGATACGTCACTGGCTGTACCTGGTTTTATTGTGTGCATCTATCCCGATACAGATAATGTTCTCATCATACATACAAACAAAAGCCTAGATGACTCCCACGATAAAGAACATCATATTAATATTTTATAGCAATTGGACGCAGCCCTCAGGATACAAGAATTTAGAAAATGAAATTAATTAGAAGATTTAATATACATTAATAATTTCTTTCTGACTTTCCTCAGGGCAGTGTTTTATAAATTCAATTAATTAGCTAGTACATCAGGTTCGTTTTTATGAATTTTGTCACTCATGCATGCATATCTGTGCATTTATTTCCTCCTCGATAAATTGTAAAGAAATCACTGAAAACCACTTTGAATGTGGAATATAGCAGAGGGCTCCAGTGAATAAAAAGTAGGCTCTATGTTCAAAATGTCATTCATTTTTAAAAATACAAAAGTTTTTTTGTATTTGACAAGTTGTATTCTAAGGTTTCAGTGAGATATCCCGTATCTGTAACTATAGAAACAACCACCAAATGAAATACTTTACAGGTCCAATAAATTGTTTAGCAAGGATGCCTAATGCAGATGACCACAGAGTACTCAGCATGAGAACCAGGGGTTCCCTTGTTGTTCAGAATATCTAAAGGGTTAACAGAATCAAGGAAATGTTGTGTACAAAGTGCAAACTGGTGCAATGTAGTTCAAACTGAAGCAATCAGGGGGAGAATTCTACTTGTTGCTGTTACCATCACATCAAGCTTCTTTAGAAGAAACCATGAGGCCAGAAATGACATATGAGAAAACTACTGCTTCAATCACCTAATAAAAGGTATCCTCTGCACTTTGCTGTTCCAGACTGTAGACTATGGGCAGACTAAATGGCCTAAAGGGTCCTCATCAGCATTTCAATTACCGTACATGATACTATGTTGTTCATACTCTGCTAAATACCAATAGCAACACTTTTCTTAGTGTGGAATTTCCAAACAATTCCCTGAAAGAAATACAAATTATCCAAAATAATCTTTTAAAAATTCCACTTCATTCAGCTTAAGTGTTTATGTGTTGTTTTGATTTGATTAAACAATGGGAACAAATACAATGGCAGATCAATTTACTAAGTGGAACAGCACCTCTACGAATGAGATGAGCTACAGTTATTCCACATGCGTCCTTGAAATGAAGCATGATAAAACACAGAGCTTGGTAAAATGTATGTGTCAGAAACACTAACTCAATTCAGAAAGGGAGCTAGAGTTTGCTCTGCTGCTCCTGCAACACTGGTTAGGAGTGCCTCAAATGGATGCACAGTAGCTTTGACAAGCTATGATGTCATATTTCACAGCTATCCATTATTTTACTAATGGATCAGAGATAAAAATCTAAGTGCCAATGACATACTTCCCACATGAGCCTCCAATCTACCTCTTTCCTCCTCTGGTGTCCCTCTTTTCTTTTATGTCAAAATGTTTGGTGGGTCATGGGTATAGTTTTTGTGGGTTGTGGTGGGTCATACTGTTCTGCAGTCCTAAACGTTACGATAATGTGTATCAAAAATCAGCATGTATGGGTTTATAAATGAACCTGTGTAAATAAAATACATTATTCTTTTAAATAATTGCGTAAAAAGTCACATAAAAAGTCTTGTTAAGCCCCACCTCTAGCCCCATCCCTAAATCAAAGGTGTCCCTCTTTGTATGCAATGGAAATACAAATCTCTATTGGCTTCCCCCATGTCTTTATTGCTGCTTGTGTGGCAGAATCAGTCACTTAGTGTGCACTGGTGTAACATCATAGTACCGCCGTATGTATCCTACAGACAGCTTTATGTGCATTGTTTTACCATCTTTATCTTTACGCCCTAGTCCAGGACTGACAAGGACATGTGAAGGACAAAGGATCAGATCCCCAGAAATCCTAGGGTACCTAACTCTTATTTCTTACTCTAATTTTCTCTGAAGCACTAGACTAGGTTTCATGGTGTACCAACGCACTCCCCGAGTACCACCTTTACATACTTGTGGCTCAAGAGCCTATACAACTTGGGTGCCAATTTCAAACTCATGGAAATAATACTGTAGAAACATCAAAGTTGTTACATAGGCAGAAGAGAAAAACTGTAACACTTAAGAGATCAATCACCCTTCTAACTAATTTTCAAATGCAAGAATATGGACTTTACAAAGCTTTTAACATATGCTAACCTATGAACTCATAAGCAAGTTAAGTAGAACATTTATTCAATCTTTTAGTAGGTTGGCAAACTGTTCCTTTTTCATTTCTGTTTTCTCTTAATGCCGTTTCTCCCTCATTCTTGCTCTGCTCCTGACAGTCTCTCTGTCTCCTCTTTGTCTTTTCTTATCTCTTATCTCTCTCTCTATGTCCTAACTCCAAAGCACTTTCTCCCTCTCCATCCCCCACACACCCTTACATCTCCTGTCTGCTTTTTCTCCTATAGCTAGCATACACATTGTGATTTCTGGCTTTTTACATTTGTCATTCTTCTTATGAAGTCAAGCTAATGAATGGTCATACATTTAAATCTTGGTTCAGTGTAAATGTGGCCCTTCTCCTGCCACACTTGCGTGAATATATGAAGTAAAATTCTGAGTACATCATTCGGTGTCAGAGCTGGACCAAATGAGCCTATTATATGTCAGCGCTACAGATTAAGACGTAACACAAGAATTTTTGCGTGTGGGAAACCATACTGTCTGTAACTGTTTCTTTGGCTTAATTATTTTTTATTATAAATTATCAATCTCTCCTATGGCACCAGCAATTTACCCATTACTTTCCACAAGTAATGATTTCTTCTAATTTTTGCAAATTTGTCACACTTAAATGTTTCAGATTTTATTATGTGCACTTCTTGAATGCTGTATGTTTGTCTTTTTCAAAGTTTTTGGAAAATCAATAAAGTAAAAATAAAAAAAAATGTTTCAGATCATTAAGCTAATTTTAATATTAGAGAAAGATAATCTGAGTAAACACAAAACGCTGTTTTTAAAGGATGACTTTATGTTTAGAAGGAAAAACTCTATCCAACCCTGGTCCTATGCGAAAACATTCTTAGTTACTAAATCCAGCAATTAACCAGATTTAATTATTACTGTCAGCCTCGTTGAATATAAAACTAAATTACATATAACCTGTCTGGCAAAGTAGGCTAAAAGGTCTCAAAAAGCAGCACATGTTGCCACGATCCAAAGAAATCCAAGAGCAGGTGGGTAACAAAGTAATTGACTTTTTTTTCAGTCTGAAAAAGGTAACAAAGCCATTTCTAAGGTTTTGGGACTCCAGCAAACCAGGGTGATAGTGATTATCCGCATTGGAGAAAACCTGAAACAGTGGAAAACCTTCCCAGGAGTGGCAGGGGTTACTTGCCTCATTTAAGGTTACTTAAGATAGATACTGTGCAAAAATGTCATCCATTGGAGAGTTACCACTGGTGACAAAAAAAGCACAGAGGCTTGTCTCACATTTGTCAAAAAAACATTTTGATGACGCCAAGACTTTTGGGGTCATATTCTGTGGACTGGTGAGTCAATGTGGAAGACATGGTCGTGTAAAGCTAACAGAACATTCCACAATAAGAACATCATACCAGCAATGGTGGTGACCTGATGTTATGGGGGTTATGACAAGTTGTCATAATTGATGGAACCACAAACTCTCCTCTCTACCAGAAAATCTGTAAGGAGAAAGACTGGCCTAAAGCTCAAACGTAGTTGGTTATGCAGAAAGACAAACTGAATGGCTCAAAATAAACAAAATGAAGGTTTTGGTGTGGCCTAGTCAAAGTCTTGACTTGAACCCAATTGAGATGCTGTGACATCACCATAAAAAGGCAGTTTTTGCTCAAAATCCTCCCAATGTGGCCAAATCAAAACAATTCTGCGAAGAAGATTGGGCCAAAATTCCTCCACAGTGATGTAAAAGGCTCGATGCCAGTTATCGAAAAAGGTTGATTACAGTTCTTGCCGCCAAGGGTGGCACAACTAGTTATTAGGTTTAGGGGGCAATTACTTTTTCACATGGGTGATAAAGGTTTTGATTAACTCTTACATTCAATAAATGAAATGAAATGAAGCCTCCTAGAGAGAAAAACACTGCACCAATTATGTTACATAGGACAAAGTATGTGAAATAATTGAATATGTATGGATGCTGCAATTGGTGCCCGACACCCCACATGGAAGCCATGAATACCAGTTTTTGTTCTTTGGGAATACGTGGCTTCATCTATGGGATGTATGAATTCAGCACAGGCTAGTACTGCCCATGAAGACTAAATTATTTATCGTGTCAGTATCCATGCTTTCGGCTTCTCAGTCAAAATGTATCCTTCTTTTATGAGAAAAATCTGCAATACAATAATGTTGTTTAAAAAAAAACACGCATTCTATATGTAGTTTTTATAAATGAATGGCTAAATATTTTGACACTCCATATTTTAAAACCATTGTCCAAGGGATGTATAAAGCTATATAAAGTGCCACTGCGAAATGTGGGACTTTAAACAGCATATACAAACAGACTCACGTCCAATCTGGCTGCTATGCTTAGATTTATCCAGTGTCTCTAGTTCAGCACTACCCCAGTTGTTTCATGACGTTGACTAGACTATGCCTGATTAGGAAGAATAGCATCTGATGGTTTGTCTTGCAAAATAAAACATAAATAAATTTTTTATCATTTTTGCATGCTCGGTAGAAGATGACCCTATAATAATCCTAAATTAATTGATTGTGAGTAGGTTTAAATTAATAAAGAGCAGTTTTAAATTGTTCCAACAGACCAGTACCAGTGGAACACATTATTTGTTACCTTAATCCTCGGTGTGCTACAAAGGAGTGTGGCAAATAGAAGAATAGAAGAATGCAAGCCAAATTTACTTTCCAAGGGAGATTAATAATATCAGTAAGAATTTAAATTTTCCATAGATAGATAGATAGATAGATAAATCTACATATATATATATATATATATACACTATATATATAAAATGGGGACCCTAAGCAACTACTTCATGCTATTAGATAATGACGATAGCAGCCTTGATTGGGCCCTTTAAGTATAGCCTTTGATATCTAGTTTTGGGGAAGCAGTGCCCAGCTTTATCCATTCCCTGTCTGGCTCTGCCTGTACCCCATCCATACTAAATCCACAAGTAACTACTAGGTGCAATTAGCCATACCTCCTTCAACCTGACTGTCCCCTTCATGCCTTTAGAGTAGGAAAATGAGTTCTCCAAGGGGAAATATACACCTGAAAAATACCAGGTATTGGACCCTCATCCTACAACGCTATAATGTCTATAGTCATCCCGTTTATCTTCTGTAATGAGTGGCAGAGTTTCAGGGATCAGCCTGGGGAAATTCCTAGGTAGAGATGTGTGATAAGTGAATTTAACTTTCTGCCGTAGTATTTTCAAAATGTTTCTCTTCAGCAGGAACAACACCTACTGATGCAGTATGGAAGTTTCAAATTCTAGCATTTTGTCATTATGCATGCAGTGGGTCTACTTGCTGCCTTAAAGTTTGCAAATGCATTAAATGATACACAAAACCACTTAAATGCCATTTTCTCCGCAAAAGGTAATTTTCCACTATTTTTAGAATATGAACAAAAGTTTTCAGTCACCTCTATTGCCAGAATAGAGTATATCCCTCTAGATTGTAAACTCGATTGTGTTTCTGTAAGTCAAGTTGTTGTTATATATTAATTGTTATGTCCTGTTTACCCATTGTACAGCACTGTGGAATATGATGGTGCTATATAAAACAATAAATAATAATAATAACCTATGACTATATGGTTCTTTTTTGGTTCATAAGTTTTCATTTCATGTGGAGCAATAATGGTCATCTGTACCCCTTTCCCTACTATGAATGCCAAGTATTTTAAGTTTCAATTCCTTAGTAATTAGAATATAGTAGCAATTATTATAGCACTTAAATCTATTTTGTTTTGGTTTCTAAAATAAACACGGCAATACTACCAAATTCAATTCAAAATTCAAAAAATAACAAATAGAAGTTATTTTGAAAGTGTGTTTGTAAAGAGGTATATATGTTGGTCAAAGCTGATAATGATCTGGTTTAAGGAGCACGATATTGTAAACTCTGCTAAACACTATACTTGGCAGGGGGATTTCTGACAAAATCCACAAAACAAACTCAGTTGTAAACCATGTGCATCCCAGTTCCATTCAGAAGTAGAGCAGTTAAATCATCCTTATCTAAGTTAAATGGCACCATTAATTAGGAGAGGTGTGAAACAGTAATCCAACAAGGGCTTTTGGGTACGTTTATCACCATTTCAATTAAACAGAGAAAGTATTCGGTGAACCTCGTAATTTATTGTTGAGATACATGGGGCTTATAATGATTACACATATGCAGAGAGGTTTGCAAATTGCTTAGCAAAATAAGGGGTTAAGTCAATAAAGATAAAAAAACAATGGTGAGCCAAGTTTGAGTTGTGTCTATTAAACAGTTATATTTTACTTAAATCACAAGACTTTGAATGTTTGATGGGGTTTATTCACTAAACTGTGACTTGGGGTGAGTCACATTGGGTAAAAAAATTCACATGAACTGATGGAGAGCCAACATCAGTGGATTTCACCTACAATAATTACGAGTAACTAAATTCAAACTAATTAAAACTACCTACGACCCAGGTACTTACTGTTTTTCAATTAACATAATAATATGTTTTAAAAATGGGGCTATTTTAAAACGGTGTAGTTGAAATTTGTGGCAAAAATTGAAACGTAAATAAGAATTTATTTTTCTGCAGTTATTGTGATGGGATAACAAAGGAGGATTTCTAATATTCTACCAGGAAGCATGTATAGATACCCTAGATTCTTCTAGAAGAGATTGAAATTATGGTACAAAACAGTCCAATCTTCTTGTCTGAGAGAAAAAGTGGGATCTATAAGGAAAATACAACTAGAGCATTTTAGCATGATTTTTTTGAATGCATAATATTTAGTTTGGAAATGCATTTAAACTGCTATGGTTCCTAACTGATTAAGGCTTAAGATAAGAGCAAGCTGTTTTTTGTTTTATGTACAATGGGTAGTGAAGACATAACATGAAAGGTTCTTTATATGTATCACTTCATATTTTACAATGCTTTCATTGTAAAAATGTGCATATCACTATACATTATGAAGGGCTTTGGTGAGCTCCTGCTACAGGATAATCTTTGCTGGCCCTGTATAAAGCATTATGAAATCAGATAGTACTTAAAAGTCTGCTTACACATTGGATTATACAAGGTCAACTCAGCTCTTCTAGCTGGAGGAACCTGCCAGTGTTGGCCTTTCAAAATGAACAGTGAAAGAGGGAGTTAAAACCAAACTCTCATGCAAACTGTCCTAAGAACTCTACTTTTAATAGACCCAGTAGAAGTATACATTATACAGCTCAACCTTTCTTGCTTGAGAAACTTGCTAGTGTTGTTGCTTCATAATGAATAGTGAAGTCAGAAAGCTGAAACCATGACTCCTTGGAAAACATCCCTGACAACTTTATATTTAGTGATTAAACCTCAAATGAGATGCAGCTGAAAGAGAAGAAAAAGTTTTGATAACTCTACTAGGAAGATACCAGACTATTATGTTTTTTTATTATTTTTTATTATTATTATTATTATTATATTTTATTTATATAGCGCCAACAGTTTACACAGCACTTAATACAATACATATATTCAAGGGGTATGACAAGACAAGAATTGACAGACTAAGGCAAAGGTATACATTAGGTGGAGAGAGCCCTGCAAGCTTACAATCTTGAGGTTCATATAGATATTTAATCAAAGCATAATTAGCATACCATCTATGAAATGTACTAAAAATGATTCAACACAAACAGAATATTCCACTCCAGGAACCTGTTTTTCTTTACATAGTGTAGCTTGGGCTGAGGGAGCTATGCTCTTCACAAAGATTACAAAGGTTTAAAACTATGGACTAAAATTTAGGATGCAAGTTCACCAAAATGAAAATAACATTAATTTATGGAGTAGCAATGTTACTGTGAAAAGAGGTCACATTAAAGAAGTAAATCACTTTTAATCAATCCTGGTTGTTATGTATTGGAAGTATCTGTTGCATTCAGTTTTTGTACAAGTATAAAATTCTTGCACATTTTCATGGCAGTATATGAAGAGGTCCTACATGTGTTGTGTATGTTTAGAGTTGATGGATATACCTGAATATTGCTTCCTCTCTTCTTCTTCTTATCTTCTGCCTCTCAATTTCTCTCTTTAAACTGGAGGTCAGGCATTCTCTTTGAATTGTTCTGATTCATGAATATGTATCAGGAACAGGTCAGATGACCCATTAATCCCCCTGGTACAGACTACAAAGATACCTTTTATAAAGGTGTTTTTAATTTTATTTGAATGCATGTTGCTAAAACCCAACATAAGTATAAATAAAGTGAGGAATTAGCCATTATGTTGACAAAATGTACTAATGCTATATAGATGGTATAGGTGTCTGTTCCTCCTTGTTGGGTGTATATGAACAGACAGCACTAGGACCCGTCAATGTAGAAGACAATAATTTTGGCAGAGAAAGGTCAAGACTGGAGACTGAAAAAGGGCAAACTGTATATGTCTGGAGCCAGTGTGTATGATCTAAATATAAAAGTGTTTGGTATTCTAGTATGGCACAGAAGGGTTTAGTACATACACATTGATAGACCCTTATCCTTGTTGTAACAGTGAGTTCTATTTGGATTGCATTAACTAAAACATAGGTTTTTAACAAAATTAAACCAGCACTGGGTTCTACAAGTATATTTTTCAAAAATATGTTTAAAACATAAATAAAATGACAAAAGACACAGTGAAAAATGAGTCATACTCAAGGCTGTAGATTGCATCACTCTTTTGGTTGTGATACCCATCTTCAGGAAGCATTTTGGGTTTACATGGGAGCAACCTATCAGTGTCTGCTTCTGTGACACAGGACTAATGTTCCTGGTAAAAATATGAATGAGGCAACTTACATGTTTTAATTGAATTAGATATGGCATTTCCAATGTTGAATTTAGTTACAAAATATTCAGCAGAGTCATTGGAACAGAACCTTTAATTATTCTGTTCATCCTGTATAGGGGCAAGTTGTGCTGCATCTGGTCCAATGTTTAATATCACATATGATTAATATCACATTTACAAATATATCCCATATTTATTCAGCTGCGCCCAGAACATATAATACAAGAAATCTTGCAAGAAACAAAGATCATTCCATACAGGTAATACAAATCCCACTTTCTGAAGTATTACTTATTACTTATTCTTCAATTCGCCATTACGTGTATATGCAATAAACAGTATACTGTTTGACTGCATTCACAAAACGACACATACTTTAATAGATAAATAAATAGTTGCACAACTTCATACATAACCTAAAAAATACTAATTGATCCTGAAGATGTTATGGTTATCTGGGCACTTGGTTATTTTAATGCCTCTCTGACACATTCATAAAACACCATAGATTACAAAAGCCACACACTTATTTCAAAAGTCCCACTAAATAATCCTACAGGGCAACTTTATGCCACATTCTATAAAGTTACCTTTCTGACTAAACAAAGAGATTAAGTAATAGTTTTGGTGGTAGGAATCAGCCTGTAAATTACTTATCTTTATTTAAGTTGTTAATTACAGCCACAACAAAGTTGTGCATGTCATATAAAGACAAAGTTGACTTGTGCTGATCTCCTGTTACATTTCCAAGATCCCATATTGAGGCAAAAGCTATTCCTGAAAAAGGCACACAGATATCACTAATGAGGGTCCCAGGGTCAGGAGTTAGGCAGACTGCGAATATATCATATGGCAAAAATAAGCCACCTCTGATCTCAGATGACTCCCTGTGAACTAGGTAGGCTGAACAAAATATGGAATCCAGGAACTGAGGTAGGAAGTAAAGAGAAAAAAACATGGAGAGAGAGAGAGAGAGAAAGAGAGAGGGGAGGAGAGGGAGAGAGAGGGAGAGAGAGGGAGAGAGGGAGAATGAGTAGGGGGGGACTTAGAAATAAAAAAAGATCTGTTTGTGAGAAAGAGAGAGAGAGATAAGAGTGAGAGAGAGAGACAGAGAGAAAGAGAGTGAGAGAACAAGAGAGAGAGTGTGTGTGTTGGGGAAAAGACGTGTGTGTGTGTGTGTGTGTGTGAGAGAGAGACAAAGAATGTGTGAGAGAGAATGAGAGAGAAAGAGAGAAAGAGAGGAAGAAAACGAGAGAAAGATGTGTCTGAGAGGGAAAGAGAGAGGGAGAGAGAGATAGAGAGAGGAAAGAAAGAAAGAAAGAAAGAAAGAAAGAAAGAAAGAAAGAAAGAAAGAAAGAAAGAAAGAAAGAAAGAAAGAAAGAAAGATGTGTGTGTGAGAGAGAAACGAAGAGGGGTGTATTTGTTAATGAAACGCAGCCAGACAAACTAGTTTCATGGATTGAGGGCTGTGAACAACAGAGAAGGAGAGAAATTCAAATAGTGCATTGGGAATTCTATGAATAAAAGATGCGCTAGGCAATGATAAATTGTCTACCGGGAGAGCTAGAAATGATGTGAAATGTGTATTCTCTTTTTCATGTTGTGTTCCCGCTGGCCCTATATTTGAAGTGTTAATGGCTATTTTATAAAAATGTCCTCTTTTGCTTCCAAATTGTAGTCGTAAAATAAATTTTAAAAGACTGACAGCAAATATAATTTAAAGTGGCTGGCATCATTAAATAGCACAGATTCGTGATTATGTGTCACTCCATTGCGGAGAGATCAAGCTCATTTTATCCTATAAACATTACATACTTTAGTAATAAAGAGACGGTATGAGGGGTGGGAAATTTTCATTAGGAAGTTACAGAGCTGTAAAAGCAAAAAATATGTATTTATTGCACTATATACCCCTTACATATTTTAAATAAAGAAGCCATATTGGCCAAAAAATATTTTCAATATGCCTCATAAATTAACAATGTTTATGTTCGTGGACGCATATTTTGCATGGGTGTAGGTGCTGTGTGAAACTTCGGTACATGTACCTGTTAAACTGGCATAATAAAAGCTAGCATTTGCACTTATATTTCTATTTACTTACTAACATCTGTATATGTCTTCGCAATTTGTGAATTTTCTACTATTGCATTTGAAATGTCTTATTATGTATTGAAACAGGGTCTATTTTAAAATAAATGTAGAACTCACCGAAATAAACAAAATACTGTGACATAGTGACAAAACAATATATATATATAAATATATATTTATATTTATTTGTTATAATTATATTTGTTCTAGGATTTGTATGATCTCCATAGATAAGATTGCACACGGAATGAATAATATTAATTTAGAATAAAATGGTGAAAACAGATTAAAAATCACAGGAACGGAAACAATCGAAAAAAAAAAAAAGAAAAGGGACGCATTATATATATTGTTATACAACAATTAAATACAATGGCAAAACCATCAACATTACCGTGTTTTTTCTTAACATAATAAAAATATATAGTGTGCAACGAATTTACTTGTTAATCCCTTTATGGAGCACAAAGAAAAATAAGCATTTTAAACAATATGAAATAATAGTTAACAAGCAGACTGGGGGGGGATATGAAAATATTTAGGAAATCCAGATGTGTATATATATACAGCTTCTCCCTCTCCAAAGATATTTTGTATAATATGTATATATGTATAATATATATTATATAACGTTTGAAAGTTTGTTTTGGGTTATTAAAGTATCTCGCAATGGCTGATTTGCGGATTTCATTTACAAATGTATTCTTTGCATTACTCCGGTTGCTCAGGTGTTGGTTTCCCAGTACATGAGCATTGGCGATCACAGAATAGTTGAAACATTTTATTTATGTGTTAAACATTTTATCAAATCCCAAAGTTAAGTGAAGCAAATAAAGCCCGACTGCCAAACATCTTGGGATTCAGTCAGCCTTAAGTGCATTGGAAAGTTTCCTTTTTTCTTTTTTTACATCAGATCATCGATCTTGATAACATTCTTTGAAAATTAATCAGTGAAATGCAGCAAAGCAAAACTGAACCCGGGTATCCTATACATCAATCTGTATTTATCTGCATTTGATCTGATTCTATCTGTTTATCGATCACTTTCTTAATGCATCTGCGGGCGTCGGATTTATTAATGTATTAGGGAAATATTCATAAAGCAGGAAGAGATTTTATTCAGATACAGTTTTACTGTTTTGCGTGTTCCTTTCCTACTAAGTGTTTACATTTTCCGTATATTTACTTAATGCAAACCATATATTAAACTGTAATTAAATACAGAGGGATGAGGCTATTTGCGTGAAATGAGATCCGAAGCAGGAGTGATTAAAAAAAAGACAATTTGTACAAGTCGGCTGCGTGAATTCCACACACATCCAGATGCATATGGGAAAAATACACATGAGCTTTTATCATCTCCCAAATCGTGCTTTTATCGTTTGCCAATTATTTGTTTTTTTAAACAAATGAGTTCTATTCTGTTTGGATGGTTTTTTTTGGCCATAATTAGTAAGCCATACAGTGTTTCCTAACAAAACCGAACTCAAGTTTAGGAGCACAAACGGGGTGTGCGTGGACTGGCGTGTGGAGTGCTTCGTGGAAGTCGAGGAGCGGTAGATGGGAGAATGACTTCTAATCCCTGTTATCAGTGGGGGCTCAGATATCCTCTGGTCACAGCTAGAACCTCTCACACTTGCCATAATCTCCTAACCAGCACAGATGCTACAAGTACCACACACTCTTCCTAAAATCAGGAACACGCATGAACAAAAACAAACAATCCACGCACATGCAGATACAGTCCAGGAACTCTAGTCCACAGCTACTCCGTGTGTGTGTGTGTGTGTATATATATATATATATAAAACAAAAAAATAAGAAATATATTTTTAAAAATTCATGTTCATGTTTGATGCTACAGATAAAGATCCCTCTGGCAGACGTTAAGCTTTCTGTGTATACATTGCACCAGGTAAGACAGGACAAGGGCTGGCATCACTAACACCGAATCACAGGTCATTTACAGCATCCTTTGCCTTGTTATTTATCAATTTCTGCCGTGTCTGCTGACATAAACACCCTATGAGAATTGCACGTATGTATCAAAATTCTGATGATGTCAAGAGCTGCAGTGACAGATTTTACACTCGTGTTATTTGCATTAATTACCCCATTACAGGGTAGTTACAGAGAACAACGCACCTTGACCGCCTGCTGATTGGAAACCTGGCAACAAAACATTTATGCAGTCTTTGCAAACCTCTAAAACACATGGCCATCCTTATCCCTCTGGCTTTATAAAGCTTCTTTAACTAATATACCGTTACTCATGTGACATATATATATATATATATATATAGTTATATATATATATATAGATATATATAATATAATATATATATATAGATATATATATATTTATATATAGATATATCTATATATAAATATATATATATATCTATATATAAATATATATAACAAATATCTGTATGTGTAAATATATTGTATGACCGCGTAGATTGCAAGCTCTTTGGGGTGGGGAAAGTCAGAGTACTGTGATCTGTTAGACGCTGTGGTAGAGACAGTTACTCCAGCCAGCTGCGTGGAAGTGATGATTGTATTTGTACAATAGCTTCCAATAATCATTCTCAGTACAGTAGTCATTGTAAACAGGTCACAAATGTTAGTATGTTGCCTCGGACTGACAGGTATGTATGACGGATGTACACAAAGGTAAGGGGTGTTAAGCGATCGCCCGGCATTTGCGGGTGAGCTGTGCAGCCACGAAGGGGTTAATCCGAGAAAACGAAAAGAAAGAAATTAAAGCCCAGTGATAGATCTGATTTTGTGCCTCCATTTCCTGCTCAACTCATAAAGTCGTTCTTTTGCATTTGATTTACAATGCCTCTATGAACCTGCTCACGGGAACATGTGTTCGGTCTTGTAGAAATGAACCATAAAAAGCAAATTGCTGCAGCCTGAAACTCACCAAACCTGCCCTCTTTTTATTGGTACTTAATGGGAGAAGCTGGACTGTACTGGGCACAGCACCCTCCTTGTGACAATGATCAAACAAGCTTTTTTTTATGAAGGAGGTTGCAGGGCCAAGGCTGAACAGGAAACCTTCCAAGGTGGATAATAAAATGCATGGAAGGACCATTCTACTGTAGCTGGACCTTGTCTGGGCAAAGGGGTGGGATGGAGAGTTTCTGTGTACAACCTTCACACTATGGTACATAGTACATCTATCTATCTATCTATCTATCTATCTATCTATCTATCTATCTATCTATATCTATCTATCGCTCTATCTATCTATCTATCTATCTATCTATCTATCTATCTATCTCTGTCTGTCTAATCACTGTGTATGTAAGGCATGTCGACTGAACGTTGTAGATTTTATACCCATATCCATGCTCCCTTATCCTCTCTCACACACAAGAACTTGTGTTAGGTCCCATAAATACTACAATTTAAAGATTTACAGAAGGCGCAGGAGCTCCTGTATGTATAGTGTGTGTGTGTTTGCATGTACAGAATGCTGTGTATTCACATCAGACCTCCTCTAATAGGCTAAGGCAGGGCTATAACCTAAATCACATGTAAAACAAAATGCAAGCATTATAAGGGATTAAGGGAAAACCAAAGTTTAATGAGTCTTTTCCCACTGCATCTACCCAAAACATACCTAATATATTCCAAAAAACCATAACAAACAACCACTTATTTCCTATTTTAACTTTTGGCTACCAAGTTGAATTTCTGTCTAACCAAAACAAGATCTATAGTAAGTCTTTTCAATAGTGAAAAAGTGATTATGTAAAAACAATTCTGAATGTTACTTTTTTTTTCTATGGTGCAAAGGCAGTTGATTCTATGGAAACATTTGGGCTGGAGTGGGTTAACTAATTATTTCACCTACAAAGCAAATATAGGAAATATTGCACGTATGCAGAATGTATTACAATTGTATGCCTCAGAGAGAGGAATATGGTAATCCACCCCTATACATTGTGTGCAATGAATCTAGGTTAGACAGACAGAGTGTGACAGACATGCAGGACTGAGAGAGGTGTGTATATGTGTTTAAATGACCCACCTGGGTCACCTTAGTTCTCTTAGTTACAATGTGAAGATCTCGTTTTTGTTTTACATTAAGAGTCTAAAATCTTAATCCAGGTGTTGACTAAGTGTTTATCCACTCTGCCCCATGGGATCAACGAGGGGAAAGCCAGGAAATCTTGTGTATGGGATATTCTTGCAAGGAGATTGCAATCGCAGACTGTGGTTGGTGAGAGGCCAGCGTTGAAGAATGCATGACTGCCTTGGCTGGAAGACGTTTGTCTGAGGTTTGTATTAATCAGAGGACTGTTACACTGCAGCTCGCAGGAACATACGCATACACACTGCCTGCCTTAAGGAAAGCTGTGTGTGTGTGTGTGTGTGTGTGTGTATGTGTGTGTCTGCACACTTACTGCTGGAGAGCAGAACATACAAACACCCGGTCTCTTTACTTCTAGCCATACTACAGATCGCCTGGCCAAACTATATGGAGTGCATCTCTAGTAACCCATGCACGTTACTGATATTAGATCATAGGTACAACAACATTTGGGGGACCGCGTGGTCTCAAAAGCCACTGGCTGAGGGTTACCAGAGTTGTCTTTGTTCAAAACCTGTTGATGGTAGAACAGGGCCTTTAGCGTCGTTTAACTAGAGAGAAAGATACATGAACAACGCGCCTGGTAATGTTAAAAAATAATTGTTTTTAGAGGCCTGTTTCTGCGATCTTTCTATTTTAATGTGCGTTTGCTTTTGTTATATTTTACTAATATATATATATATGTGTGTGTGTATATATATATTCATATACATATATTATTATTTATATATTTATTAGTGTCTGCCGCACCAACCTCAGGATATTTTGTACAATCCAAAAGCAATGTAAACGTCCCACTTAGCGCTGACTGTAAACGATGTTACACCGCACATCACATGTATTCGTTACTGAGCAAAAATTACATTTTTATCATCCCAAACTGTTTTCCGGGTCGATTTCACTGATAATATTTTTGTTTTACGCAACATTGTCGCTCAGAAAATAACATATATCTATTAAATTATTATTGACGAATATGTTGTTCTAAGTTTGTTGCGGCGACAAATCTTTCCTATACTTAAAGCGTGCGTATATATATGTATATATATATACATATATATAATATATATTATATATATAATAATATATATATATATATACAAATGTCCTTCAACATACAGAACATTCGGTATTAACGGCAAAAGCTTAGATGTTGGACTCTCCAGCCTTTACGTATAATGTTACAGTATTACTTTTAGTTAAAGTCATGTGGATTAAGAGAAAAAAGGAATAATAATAATAATAATAATAATAATAATAATAATAATAATTAGCCTACAAATTATACAAGTTTTGTTTGATATAATTCATTGCAATGAGAAGATGCACAGACGCGAAACCAAGTGTGTTATATGTATGTGTGTGTATATATTATTTAGTATACAATAATACAATATATATATATATATATATACATATGTATATATATATCTAGCGCATTAAAGGCAATCTCCCCTCACATGATAAAAGCGCTCTATCATTGCTCCCTAACACCAATCACTAAATCTTCTTGGCTAAGCCTGGTGACTCCTCTTTCAAACTGCAGACAATCTGGCAGACCAAGTCAAGTTAATGTCACAATTAGAAGCAACTCTTGTCTTGACATTTCCAATGTTGCCAACAAGGAAATAAAGAGGGGGAGGGAAGGACATGGTGGGGTATGCTGGGGGGGATAAACATGGACACAGTTAGATGTAAATATATGATTTTCAAAAGGGAATTCAACAAGAGTGAGAAAGTGTGCGTTCCTTACAGATTGTGTATGTGTTGTGTGTGTTCCAGGGAGAGAAGGAGGATTGTGTGTGTGTGCATGTGTATATGTGTTATAGCGTAAACCTACATACCTAATTCCATGGGGAGCCCTTGACTTGGAGAGTTGCAGAATTATAACCACTTTGCATCCTAACTGAATGACACCAAGTTACAAGAGGACTGAGGGGCTTTAAACAAATAAAACAAGGCATAATTGAGTTTGGTTGCAATTTTACTCACAGTTCACAGCCGTAAAATTGGGATTTTGGCTATTGTCACATTTAAGGCAGAGTCTGTCTAGAAGAAGCTGTCAGTTCTGCAAGAATTGTGAAAATTAAGTAATTTTTGTAAGATTTGACTATGCATGATCTACTTTACAAATTCTGGCCCTAGAGAGCCCCTGAAACCCTGGCCTGCAGCATCAAGCCCACTGCATATTAGGGTATTTTATGCCAACCATATGGCTCCACGGTGTTGCAGAATGTTGCAGATCAAAAATGAATGCAGGAAATGCTTGGGATTCATGCAAATTCTACAATTAATCTTTTCAATTTCATGTATAAAGCCACCACTTATTGGTCTAGCCCCCATTTTTACCTAGAACAATAAATAAATTTCCTTGCCCCCAAATCCAATGCCCAGTTTTAAGTGGTACATAAAATAGCATTGAAAAGAGATAAAGGAAAAAAAAAATCTGTAAAAAGGTGAAAAAAACCCCTTTAAGTATCAAAAACAATAAAACCCAAGGTAACAGGGATATTTAACCCATTCACTGCTCAAATGATCTGCCAATGGCTGTAATGGGTTAAGCTTCGATTTATCAGGGAAGAGGATTTAGGCTTTATCATTATCAACTGTAAATAATTAGTCCCTAAAAAGAAAACAGTTCAAGCAGGTTATCGATTACTAAATATAGCCACTGCCTGGAAGGTGTCTGTATATTCATTTGACAAGCTATGCTACGAAAAAGAAACACACTAAATGAATACATCGCTTTGGAGATTTGGGGTATTTATTTATATTCATCCTATTATTTTTCACTCAGTCATCCCAACCTCCTCCAGCACTCCAACTTGATATGTTTAATTACAGAAGTCCTTACTTCCCCCTTCGAATAAATACTTTCTGCAAGCATCTTCCAAGGGACTATCTAAGAGATAACACTGGGATAATATGAGGAGTTAGCAGATTCTGCACCATCCTTTTTCTCAAGGCAGAGAAAATAGACCAGGGAAGGTGGAATGACGTCACGGAATCCTAGAGGTGCAGTGTCTGGTCCCTCAGACAGCACTATGTACGTCTCTTGCCTTTCTTGTAAGCTGCCCATAAACAGCAATATCTCTTGCTTTCTTTTTTTTTTTTTGTAACCCGGAGATCTTAAGGCATTTTCCCTTTTTTCAGTTGGATGCTCTATTCTAGCATTTAGATCTTCCTCTCTGAAAAAGCAGATTTGAGACCAGAAAGACGGTGGATATGTGGAGTGGGTGAAGAGAGGTTGGAAGAAGAGAAGCTGATCTCAGGAGCCCAGGGAGGGTGATAATATAGCTAGTGCTCATCTATAGCTTGGGATCATCTGCACCGCTGTGTAAAGGTAAGGTTTCTGGAAACCAATTCACCCTTAATACACATATATAAAGTAGCTTCATTTATAGCGAAAATATCTATACCATAGATAAGTGTATGACGTACTATACAACACATACAGCCTATTCTGAACTTTTGTATTTGCATAACTATCTATTGTACGTATTTACAGAGAACATGGACGTATAAATACTATGGGTTTTATGTCTAGAAAATGCATTTGGGATTCAGTTGCGCGAATGGTCTGCTGTTCATTTGTGCGCTTTCATGTAACTACTGCAGTTTATATATTTTATTTTCTATATTAATATGTTTGTGCTTAAATCGTGCTTACAAATGAGTTCAAAATGATCTGAATTTTTGTTGTTGTCGTGTACCGGTAGATATAGATATATATATCGGCTGCAATAATTATCGCCCGTATCTATTTATGTACGTTTTTATTTAAATGCACATGCCTACCTGGTAATTTTCATTTTATATAAAGCCTAGCTCATGGTAAATAATATGTACCGATATATAATGCAAATTACTGAACACGTTATATTTCATTCAAAAGTTTCAATAAAAGAGAGATCCATGGAGGTTTTTGTTCTCCCTAATGCCCTAGTTTGTTTTCTGATTATTTTTTTTTGTTACTTGTGTCATATAGCTAGAGAAAACTTGTGAGTTAACACAGCGATGAGTATACCGGCAGTAAGAGAATCCAGGCAGGCAGATAATTCTGTGTGGTACTTGTGTACAACTGCCAATAAAAGCAGATGGACTATTCTCCTGTATTTATTGTTTGAGATCCACACACGTTAGTCCTGTCAGCATGAGGAATGGAGGCAGAGGCTTCACCTGGGACCCCTCTGGGCTCCTTTACTATAAATAAATATCCCATGCACTGGACCAGATCTGGCTTTTAGGTGATAATCCTACAAAAAATACATGGAGCTCTTGTGGCTTTATTTTCCTTAATGGCAATGGCAATAACAAACAGTGCCAGGGCAAATTCTAAAATAAACCTTAAACTATTAGCATACATATCAGCCATGTATAATCTAATGTATCTATCTATCTATCTATCTATCTATCTATCTATCTATCTATCTATCTATCTGTCTGTCTATATAGATCTATATAAATATATAGATATATATATCTATATAGATCTATATATATAGAAATATTACGTGATCGAACCTATCAAGTACCTGCTGGTGCTTTATTATTATTATTGACTACAATTACAATAGGCAGGTAATTAATTTGTAAGGAGTATAATGTGTTTTTAAATTTGTGCAAGATATTAACACTAAGTCCGAAATCGAGGAGCAAGTGTGCTGGACATTAATCCTTATCAAAAGAATACACTCTGCTAATCTGCTTCCATTCAGATGGGAGAGTGGCTCTGTTTACCTTGAGCTGACCTGTTCAACTTTACCCTCCAAATAATACATTTGACAAAATAGAAAAGGACAGAGACAGAGGAAGAGACACAGAGAGCGAAGGAGAAAGAGAGCCATGGAAGGCACCCAGATAAAACCAATCTCCTGTGCGCTATGACGGTTTGATTATTTTATATGAGCCGGACCTGCTTCACTGTATACATTGCACCTTCAACTTAAATCGTTAGTGAATTCCATCGGCTGACATATCTATTTATACATCGTTTGATCTACCATATAGCAGATAGCGCAATAGTTCAAGGAGTTAAAGGGTTGGGGTCATCTGCTTGTGGCTTACATGCCTAAATCATGCGTGTAAACATTGGATCCATTTCCATAATATTTTTTAGAGAGCGCTTTACAGATCCCATAGCGCTATTACAATAGTGGACAGAAAAAAAAAATAACAAATACATTCAAAACAGACAAAACATGAACACACATGAAATATACTGGCAGAGAAGGAGCAGAGTGTCCTGATCCTGGGAGCTTACAATCTACCCTGCATGCAGGTTATAATTAAAAAAAAAATAAGGCCGGGAAGGGAATTTTTATTTTGTGTTGCTTTTTGACGGAGGTCTCTTGCACTGAAAGGGTTAATAATGGCGGGGGCAGGGGACTGATCTTAAAGGAGGACGGTGAATTCTAGCTGTTAGATGGGAAGGACTTAAAAGGAGAGAGGTGGATTAAAAAAACAACATCAATGGCAACTGGGATGTACCGAAAGGAATATGCGCTATAAGCGAGGATGAGAGGTGAGTGCGAGTGGAGGCTTACTCGGAGTGGACGTGGGACGCCGTGAGTATGTGTGCAGTGCACGTTCAGCGCTGGTTGGACAGTAAGTAAGCACTTCCAGTGTGTGCCCCATCCACTCCCCTCCCCATCATCACACACAGCTCTGTGCAATAGAACAGCTTGGATTTCTCTATCCAACTCACACTGCCCTCCAGAGAGAGATACAGAGAAAGGAGAGAAACACAAGAGGAAAAAAGAGACACAGCGAGCAAGAGACACACAGCGTTCCGCAGCCCTCACACACCATCGCCAGGCTGCCCTCCCCATAACCCTATCTCCACTACCCTATCATCTCCACTACCCTATCTCCACCGACGGGTCCCCATCGCTGTGTGGAAGAAGATTCTCCTCTATGCTGCCATAGATAAGAGCTGCCGGATTTATCTCTCCTTCTCTGACAACCTGAGTGTTTGCAGCGATCGGCCGCGGCCAGGACTGAGATCCCCGGCTTTTCTGGCAGCTAAATGTGCAGAGGCAAGAGAGAGGCGCTGCGTTCCCTCCCGGCGCGTATTTAATCCCGATCGCCGTTATTACTGAATGATAGACTCTGATCGGGAGTGTGCACTCATTCCATGGGAACGGCCCAGGTCGGGGCGCCCATTTTTGGGAAATCAAAGGACTGAGCAATTACCCTTTCTGGAGGAACGGAGGGCCTTTCCCACAGAGACAGCAGGACATTCCCAGGTATTGTGCAGCCTCAAATCCACGATCTCTCACCTCACCGGGTGAGACACACGGGAAACCGGGTTCAGCTGTGGGCTTTTCTGGGCTTTGGCTTCATCACGATTTCTGCTGGGGGGGCTACTGCATTCTAGAGGGGTCCTGTTTACCCCAAATTGCATTATTCCTGCTATCTTTCGTTTCAAAGGCCTGTAATCAGGCTCCAAGTGCAAATAACAAATGATTTGTGAGCCTGTGTGTATACTCTGATTGATTATATATGTATGTATATATATATATATATATATATACACATTTAACTGTATACACTTACACATAAGTACATGAATGTATATGTGCATTCACACAAAGATACGCGTTTGTAGGTAAACACAGACTGCTGATCACTGGACGACTATATGTCAGAATATTATTTTATGTATATGTAACACACACCTACACATACACACACACACACCACACACACACATATATATATATATATATATATATATATATATATATATATTGTCCCATACTAATAAATAACTCCAAGGCCCAGTTCTTTCAGTTGGGTGCACCTGTAGAATAACAGTAACTCCAAGACCCAGACATATCCTTCTCATGCAGAAACACAATAAACCCGAAAACCAGTTGGATACCTTTGCGATAACAATGTTATTATGCTGTGTGTGTGATCATGGAAATATTGTATATATACAGTGTATATTTGCATGAAATGTGCGCATTTTTTAAGTATATCAATATCACTAGTAATGCAGGGGAGTTTGTTTAAAATACAGTGGTTTTCTAACGTAAATTAAATTCCATGTTGTGTATTTCATCAATACAAAACTTTAATATATTCATGTCATATATAGTATAAACATGGGATTAATATAAGCAAATACATTCTCTCATTCTCTCTGTCCCTCTCTCTCTATATGTACATATACATTTAAAAGTTTCTTTTTTGTGGTAAAAACTTTAATCGTATATAGCATCACTCACTTTTTAATTTGAATAAATGTATTACAAATATTAGTATCTTTAGGCACACACACACTAAATATATTTTATAAATATGTGTGTGTCTAAAGATACAATGTTGATATACAGGTTTCATTTCCTAGGCAGCTTAAATGTAAAGATGGAATTATCTCCTATGACAAAATGTGTCGATGCTTTATTTTTTGGGGGGTATGCAGTGGAGTTTTGTCTTGTTCTGAAACAGCATCAACAGAAGGAGAATTAGGGAGAGGTTAGTTGATGTTGATGTTTTTTTTTTCTAACTAAAGATTACTAAGTAACTATTGTGCATTTTCAGTGAATATAAAGAGTTGCTGTTTTTGAAGTGTATTGTGTATGAAGTGAAACAGCCCTCACACTTCATGGTTGGAATGCTAGTTATCTGTACAGAGGCTCATTGGAAGCAATGTCAGCTGGAAATAGTTTGGGATTAATTAGGTCGGGGGAAGTCACTGTGAATGTATATACAGTAGAAAAGTACATACACAATCCATGATGGGTTATTAGTAGTGTCCTAGTGCTTCCAAAAATCTTATCTTTATTGGTCTTTTCAGAGGAGATAGACACGTTTCTTGTACCATTATCTGCAGTCCTAGTTACAAAAATTCACTATTATTATTACAGTTATTAATGTGCTTTTCTGTACGTTTACAGCTACTACGAATTAAATTATATATATATATATATGTATATATATATATATATATATAAGTGTATATATATATGTTATATATAATATTGTATATATATATATGTATATATATATATATATATATATATATACACATACACACACAATTGTATATATTTAGAAATACATTTAGAAAATATATTTTTAAACGTTTTTAAAGTTTGCATATACATGTTTTTTACCACGAGCAAATACATTGTTTTAGTAAGAAAAGTGATCGGTAGATGCAACAGATGATCGTTAATTTAAATTATATTTATGCCAACACAGACAAGCATTTAATGAAACGTGGACCCTGAATACCGAGGATCAGTATAAGGCTTGCACATGCATATTACCTATATCGTATTATATATAGTTCCTTACACTACAGCCTCGACTTTATAGTATGTGCGTGCTGCAGAGCAATGTATAACAGGATGGCTTCTTTCCATGCAGGCTTCTAATCTAACATGGCTGACACGGAGGAGGCATATGGGATGCCTGATACCCCAGTGGAGCCAGACCCCAAGGAGCTGCAGTGTGATCCCAAACAGGACAGTCAGGTGGGGGTCAGCAGCAAAACCCCCACCTCTCCGCAAACAACCTTTACCCAGCAGGTAAAACACACAAAGGGTAGCATTTGCACATATACCGTATAAACAATTGCATGCCTTCAATGTATTATAAAAGTGGCATATAATGAACATTGCAAAGGTATAATGATTTATATACCTATATACAAATATACAAAGTGATACATATATCAAAGCTAAAAGATATATATATATATATATACTGTAATAGATACATATGTTGTACGTTAAGCTTCCCTTTACACATGCGTTATACATTTCTAATTGCAATATTATATTTTAAAGTTCGTAAATTTGATAACCCTATAATAAAATATACAATACATGACAGACACAAATATACACTCAATATATTCATATGTGAGAGATGCCCTGAAGATGTATACTCACTAACTCACTCGTGTATACTCAGTTATTAGTTTTAAAAACATACAAACTGCAAATATTTTAGACTGAATTAAACACGTGTATTTTAAATAGAAGTTTATTCTATCAGCCAGCCCGAATTCAATCTATGGTCTCTTTGTTTCATTTTATATTTTAATGTCCAGTTCGTATTAAATTAGGCTCATTAGTATGGCTATAGATTCCTATATAGTTTGCAGCAATCCAACAAAAAAGAAACATGACTGCAAAAAAGGCGAATATTTCCCGGGAAAGTTTCCAGATTATCCAAATATTTTACAAATCTCAAACCTGGTTAAACCCACTTAGATAATTTACACAAACCGTCCATAAATTACCTATATGTATAATATAGGCGCGTGTTCTTCAATAAGTAACGGGGAACAGGCTTAAAGCTAATTATGCCCCCCTTAAAAAATATATATATATGTTTTTAAAAACAGTTGGAGTATTTTCCTACTGCTAACATCTGTTTTTATAAGTTTGGATGTTCTATATAACTCATGCGATTTTACACAAACTTAGTTTTGATATTTAATATATTTTACTTAACAGTATGTACTTTTATTTTTTATTTTCTAATTATATTCAAATTAAGAACACATTTTTATTTTTGGACCTATATTAGAAAAACTTTTCAAAATCTAGAATAGAAATACCAGGTTACTCCACAATAATTAAAACTGCTTTTTATACCAGTTTTATACAGAATAAATGAACTTTGTCAAGTGACTTTTGTACATTGCATAATTTGCATTTAGGCCTCTAGAACATCGATTTGTTTTCCCAGGAATTTAATTATGAGATATTAAAATGTGGAAAAAAGAGAATAGACTAGCAATAGCTTTCCTAAAGACATAGTTTATATTAATTGTTTTTAACACAAGCCCACCTTTTTTGCAACATATGTTTTTTTTAACAATCTTATTGCAACATTGTAAACATTCGATTTACTCTTAATAATACACATTTCTTCACTTGTAACGAACATCTTTACGACTTTTCATTAGGGTATGGAAGGCATTAAAGTATTTTTACACGAAAGAGAGCTGTGGATGAAATTTCACGAAGTGGGCACTGAGATGATAATTACTAAAGCTGGAAGGTAAGACGATCGATTGTTAGATCTATTGTTACAATTCTGCCAGTTTTAATACCGGGTGCATCATTTAGAAATCCTTTATTAATCACATGTCCCAGCCAATTATTTTGTTCATTAAACTGGCTGTCAGGATATAATAAATATGAAACTAACTCACAAGGGTCTTTCATATTTCTAACTGTAAATGTAGAAATGTCCCAGGCTGGAATCCAGTGCGGGGAAATGTTTGTAGGGGGGGTAAGATATAGTAAGGGAGAGAAAGAGGAGGGAGTGGGGAAACTAGTAGGGAACAAAAGCAAATGTGGTGAATAATTATAGGCTGTTGTAAAATAGATCATCAGTTTTCCAGGCTGTCTAGTTCTCTTCTTGAGACATAGTACACAATCAGTAAATATACGATATAGGAAAGAAAATATTGGGAATGAGAGACAAAAGAGACCAGAGAGCTATGAAAATAAAGGGAAGAAAGAGTAAGGGTATAATGGAAAGTGTGAGCAAAAAAGTTTTAAAATATAGAGCCAGCAAATAATGAAGGGATGAAAAAAAGGAATCACTTTTTGAAGAAAATAAAAGGAGAGAAAATAACAAAGGAACCGACAGAATTACCGAATATTAAAAAAAAAAAGTATTGGATATAAAAATAAATAAATAAAAGAAACATAATTTATATATAAGATATAATCTAGTAACCTCTAGGCCAGGTGAATTACCGCAAACCATGAAGAGAAGAGGGAAATAGAAAGCACGAGTTAACAGATGAAGGCTCCAGAGCTTATTCTGGATCCTGAACTCTAAAAGTCTAAAAAAGACTGAGGTCTATCCCAAGAAATTCCAGGACACAGCAGATCGGTGCTGGCAGCTCATTAGGTTCGTGATAGATATGATTTATCTAATAAAGACATTTCACTCCACCCCTCACTTCACAATGTAAATGAATATATATATATATATATATATATATGTGTGTGTGTGTGTGTGTATATATATATATGTGTGTGGTGTATATATATAAATATATGTTTGTATACACACACATATATAGATATGTATGTTCATGTATATTCATTTACATTGTGAAGTGAGTGGCAGCGTACAGTGTGCGGTGGTGACAGAGGTTTAAAAACCACATAGGTTATTGTAGTGAAACTAAAAGTTGTGATTTTTTTATTTCATTAATACATATAAATTCCAGACCGATGTCTCCTTTGATTTATTTATTATTAACCTATGGTATAGTTCACACCTCGGCTCTCATCCACAATCAGTACGGGAAATCGCGATTATATACATATGCGAACAAAGATTGATATATACATATATATATATATATCCAGTGGATGTATTTATATACATATATACATCCATTCTAATCTATGGAGTTGACGTATAGACTACAATGCATTCTACAATTATATTTTTAATAATACTATGGACTATTTATTTCCGAGGTAGCAAACCAGTGGTTTGTTGGATTACTGGGACGGCAACTCCTATTATCCACGACATCTGGGGAGCAATGTATTGCCCCCTATAATGAATTTAATTAGGTCCCATAAAATATTTAGATTGTTCTAATGTATTAATTGTATGCTGTAAAATAGTCAAATTATAACAGATTATAATCTTAAAATATGACATTACATACAATCTCTTGGTACTGAAAACATATCCTGCTATATCTGTTGGATTTCAGCTGGTGTGCTATCTACTTTATTCATTGGAGTTATAAATATAAAAGAGTAATAATTCTGTGTGATTAAAAATTAAATGGGATTAGATCTATACCAGCTGTCATTAGGATACTCAGAAAAACTCATACCAAAATAAATTAAAAGGAAGGATTAACATTTAACATTGGTAGACCTCTGTAAACATTATATATATAGATATCTATATATCTATATATCTATATATATATATCTATAGTATATTAATTACACGCGTAGTGTTTGCTTGTATTGCTGTGTACATATACATGTGTATAGAGTGTACATGCCTTGGTGTGCAGTTTTACCAACGAAGTATCAATATGTATATTTTTTAACATTATATAATATAATATATAATTTTAAAATTATGTTTGAGGTTTCAACGGTAAAGTTTATAAGTGGTTAAAGCTAAATTTCTATTTAAAACCTAAAAGTACATTTTGACGCAAAGGTTGTGTATAAAAGCTCAGGACACTGAAAGCTCAGGTGATAAATTGGACTCTCCAAATACTTAGGCATATCTGGTTTCCTTTGAGGAGGAAAAATAGCTTTTACTGCAGTTTTGTTTAAAAGATAAAATAGCAGTATTACTTTTAAACTCTGTGCCAAAACCCAAAGATATATACAGAGGGACACTAGGGCCTCCTTGTCTAAACAGCGTTAAAAAAATTATACCATTCTACTATGCATGCTCAATTATTTTGATTCTTTGAAGTGTGTTTGAAGATGGGTACAATAATATAATGCATACGATATCATTACCAATCTTTATGCATGTATGTTGTGGATACATGTATGTTGTGGATGCATGCAACACTGTCATTTTTAATATGGCATTTAATATTGTGCTTTTGTTTGTAAACTTCTAACAAATATTGATGTGGGTGATTTGTCCCCATTTATGATGTCATTGTACCACATTTCCATTCATAACTTTATTTGGCTGATTCCAGCAAATGTACTTGCAAAACAATTTATACATATAGTTACAATGCATCTAGATTCCCTCCTGCATGTCCACCTGTGATTTCTTTATAAATTACGTCTAATGTATATTGAGATGGATTTCAGCACAAGATGGGCATATGCATTCCTCTTTCATGAAGCCAAGATCACAATGGTTCAAACCTAGGTTAGGGGAATCTAAATAGTATGGTAATAATGTATCATAAATCTGATAAATCCCTCTAGTACAGTGTTTATTCTGTAGTTATTGCTTATAATTACTATTACTGATCTCATAGACAAATATGATTCATTTGTGAGCACTTTGAAAAATGTACTATTTTCACAGGAAGACAGTTGTATATAATATAGCCTCCAAAAAATACTCATACCACTGTATGCAAATATTAGAGAATTATTATGTAGCAGGCTTTGTTAATTTGAGCTTGTCATGTGATTGACTCAAAAGAGACTGTATAATGCATAATGCAATGTGTAAGGAGACTTTGGATAAATCTGACTGTAACTATACATTATACAGGGCCAGCCAAGCTCTTCCTGCAGCAGAAGCTCACTGAGGTCGGACCTTTATAATGTATAGTAAAGTGAAGAGGTTGAAACACAACTTTCCAGCAGTCTTATCACCAATGGTACAATCCAATCAGCAAGATTGTTGGTATTAGTTGCTAAGACAATAAAACTACTTTTAAAATTGTGCACCAAAACCATGCCTTGTACAGAACCCCTCATATAGCACACAGCATTTAATTTACATTTAACTAATATTTAATACTGATGTTAAAACTTTCACAGTTATTTTCTGTTGTGCAAAATCTGAGACTTGCTATTTTGCTATGTACACGGATGTACTGTGTATATATATATATATATATATATATATATATATTTCAACATGAGCATACAGTATCATTATAATGCAGGCTACTCTGATGGGTCATGAGAAATTTATGAGCATGTTGGAGCTATGCATATTGCCTGCATATTAAGTTTAATGGTGCAAGCATAACTGGGACATTATTCGGCACCCAGCTCTGGGCCCTGTGGCATCTAGTGCAACCCTTGGAATAGGGCTCCAACGTATAGGTATAATGTATAGGTGTAATGCCATTAAGCAGAGAAAAAAGAAGCAAAGATTGTTTATGCTGGAGCCTGTGTTAATCTTTTGCAGCTTATTCCCCTGCCTATTGTTGTGGCCCTTGAAGACTGGTGCTGGATAGCCCAGCACCTTTTAAGTGTATACTGGCAATTCAACTTGTTTACTCTCATAAGTGTGTGTAAATATTTATATAAATTTGCAACTTAACAGTTTCTATATAGTTTATGGTTATTTTCAAAATACATATAATTGGTAATCATATATTTATATCTATATCATCAGAAATTGAAATATTTCTTTGTTAAATCAAAATATTGTTTTCACATCTGCAGACCGTATTCATAATGGAATCAACCAGATTTAGCAATTTGGCAGAATTCTGGTACATTTTAATTGGCATTCTCTCCTAATATTTACAAATATCCAAATTAAATGAGTGCAGTGTGGATTTACCTAATTCAACTAGGCCGGAATAAGTCAAACTTGGGCAACTCAATTAATTGATATTAATGGATATTGGGGGTTAGGCATAGAATATATAACTTTTTTAAATCTCATTTTTTACTGTGGTCTAATTGAGACTTTATCATATTTCTGGGGGATACATGTTTTATGGTAATAACATTTGGCCCCAACTTAGCTGACCTTTCTGCAATTAACCTAGAAATCACCTATCTTTGCATTTAAAATATTTTGTCCAGTGTTTCTAATAAATTTACATATGAACTGTGAATTTAGTAGTGAAGTGGTTCCTGAATCTGCTGAATTAGGTATGTCAATGGGAAACATGTAATGTGACTGCTTACATGGTGGAAATCAGAATTGAGAAATTGAGTTAAAAGCAGTTGAAAAAGCAACTTAGATGGTTAGTTAATTTAACATTTGGTGAATATAACTGTATTGTTTTATGCCTATGAAGCAGCCTTTATGATGCAATGATGCGCATATGGTTAGATTTTTTTTGTCCTTTTTGCCCCCAGAGAATTTGACATTTTTGTGATCTGGAATTATTAAGGTTTTATGTTAGCATTTCCAAGATTGTATTGTGTTCATGATTCTTAGAGTAAGATTCACAATAAGCTTACATTGTGCAGAGATGGCAGGATAACAGTATTGTGAATACTGTACTTGTACATCCTTTTTAAATGTGTTATATTTCCTTGACTATGACTTGGAATCCTCAATCAGACATGTGGGCCAATAAAATAACTAATATTTGGTACAATCCCGCTTGTATCAACATGGACTAAGATAACATCAACCAACATATATATATAAATATATATTATTTTTTCACTTGGCATCACCTGTTCTTGAACAACCATCACCAACTCACTTTTATGACCTAATCTTATAATCTACGCTTCTCAACCACCATGTCGCCACTGGTAAACGTGTAATGTTATATCCGTGCCACACTTTTAAGTACACCTAGCTCATTTGGTCCAAATTCACAGAGTGCCTAAGGTGCCAGACAACACACACACAACTGGCACTGAAAGAGTTAATATATATATTGCTATTCTTATATGAAAGAGTACAGAACATGTTAAGGAATACGTTATGTTGTGTTATTTAGGTGATGATATCAGTATAAATTAAGCTGTCTAAAGTCTAAGTAGGTCTGCCAGAGGCAGTGCTTGTTTGTGATGGAAAACTATTTTTCATCATCATTTCATCAGAATATTTAGTGAGTGGGATATTTGGAAACTTGAATTCACAGTGGGAAGAAATGAAAGAATAAAAGTTAGTAATAGATAGGACCAAGGGAACAATGTGTCTGCCTTGTTTATCACTAGTGAGGGTAACATGAAATAGTCCATCTCAAAGCAAAGCACTAAATTAATTCCAGTTGATAATTGTGGTCTAGCTCAACATAGACATGCTTAAGCATGACTGATCATAAAACCATAAGAGGATATCAATTACGTTAATCTTATTTTGATATAATGTCAGACATTTAAAAAAAACAAACTAATGATTTTATGGAATAATCTAACAGTCTACAAAATATTGGACCTGGATGAAATGTAAGCTATAACAAAAGAGGCAGTTGGCAGAGATGTAACTGTCCACTTGAATATTTTTCCATTACGATTCTTATTCTTCTTATATTTCTATTTGTGATCGTCGCTACCCGCATGAATCCAAGAAAGCACATGGGAGGCATTAGCCCTGTCTTCCGCATCAGCATATGTTCTATTCTGCCCCGAAACAGCGACCATTTGCCGAACCTTGTATATTTAAGTGAAATACGTTTGCATATTTGTTTTGAGGCAAACGTCTTATCACTCCAATGCAACTCTCAATATCCAAAAAAATATATTATATATTTTGCTTCATCCATCTGATATTTTTTTCTTCTTCTAACTAAGCATCTTCATAAAAAGCAAACAGTATGAGAGGGCTGAGACTTATACCCCTTACCCCTCCATAAAAAATGTGTTCTTTTGACTTAGGCAGGCTAGTGCCTAATATGATTGCTTGCAAAGAGTCCTTTCCCTGACACAGATAAATGGCAGTAATTTGAGCCATGCTAGCACTGACAGTAGTGAGGCCATGCAGTCAGCATCTTAAAAATTCCCTTTCATGGAGATAATGGGTAATACCTTCAACGCTCAATAAAGAAGCGATTTATCTATCCCATAGTGTAATGGTAGAAAAATACATAACAAATGGAGAATAAAACAAATATTAAGTGTGTTAAAAATGCTACCACAAACCACTTTATCCACGGCTCCCACAGTATTTGGGCTCTTAGAAAACTTTGTTTCTCTTGTGCTGAATCCTGCAGTCTAATCTTACCAGCCTTGTGCATCAACGTTCATTTGCATCATTGTCGTCTGGAAAAAAAAACAGCTGAAACAATCTTAGAGTCTAGCTGAAATCATGGTTATGATATATTTTATATAATTAAATATAAAAATTATAGGTAATTAAAATTATAGAAATGGAATCATGCGTGGAGGCTGTGGAGCCTCGGGCTGCTATACATGTGGATCTGGGGGACTGTAAAGAACATATGGACAACACGGGGGTCCCAAGCAATCCATCAATGCACCAGCCACTGCCCTGTCTTTGATGATTATATATATATATATATATATATATATATAAATATATATATATATATATATGTCTTATTTATAATGCACTACTTCAACAAGTTGACAAGGAACATTATCAAAAAGTTATAGATATATATATTTATATCCTGGCCTCCTACCTAGTTCTTAGTGCTTCTATTATAAACACTCTACAGGGCACAAAGGCATCTCTCTGTATACTGATATGGCACTTTAGCTTGTTTAGATTTCTAGATTAACAATGGCATGAAGCGGATGCAGATAGGGTCAATGATGAACCCATTTACTGGGCATTTTTAATACATTTTTCCAATGCCTGTGCAAGCAAGCACTTTATGAGCAGAGACTCAGCACTGCCAGCTGATTCGAGTGCAACATTTCTCAACTAACAATGGATGAGCAGCATAGAACAGAGATCAGTTAAAGTGTATATGTCGCTTTTTCAAAACCCTGCATTTTACAGTCCAGTCCAATAAAACATATGAATTTTTGTTTAAAATAAGCATACATATATGTGTTAGAAACCAACCTTATATGTGTACAACCATCTTAATTTCCTTTTCATGGGGTATATGTGATTACTCTTCACCATTAGATTATCTCTCCTATTGTTAAGTTGTTGATTGGTCCAGGCAGCCTGTGTAAGGCTGGGGAGAGAGGAAGGGAGAGAACTTCAGGACAAGACGTTGATTAGATATCCTAGTTGTGCCACTTTCGGACGCACATGGCCGTTTTCTCTGTGGTAACACATCTCGAAAACAATCACACTGACGGAAAGACAGAGCGGCTATTTAGGTAGTTTTGCTAAATGCATTTATATATACTAAATATTCTGACGGGGACAGGATATTTATATTCCCCATTGAGCAAATTCAGCTACCTTCTATAAGCACCGAAAACAACTGCTCCTTTATGGTGGCCTGGGTGGGAGCAGTCTTAATGGCCATTTTAAGCCATTAGTTATTTTGGTAATTAAACAAATCTATATGCATCTTTACTGTAGTTTAATCACACATTGCTGTGAAGTAAGGGACGTTAGGGAAGGAAAACAAACATAGGGGTTCAGATACCAAAACAGGTTTGCCGATCTGCAAAAGTTAAACATACTATGGCTTCTCATTGAAGTGCTTGAGCATAAAATTGATTTATGAACTGTAATCAACATCCATAATAAGCAACCTTTGGAAATATGCATAGTTATACTTGGTACTCTTTTACTTTGCTAAAAGTCCATTGCCTTTTCTTCGGTAAAAAACCTTCAATGTTATTTCGTGTACATTTAATATAACCATAAAAGATTCGTTGGCATATTTGTGTCGTAAATCCACATTGAATCTCCAGCACCGGAATCCTTAATGTTTATTTGTACAATTTCAGAACAATGAAATTGTACATCTATATCAATGTCTATCTGTACCGGTATGGACATTATGGCGAGGGAATGAGATAATTATATAGGGAGAATACAGCTGTTTTATTCATGTGTTTTTGGTTGGGCAGTGATGGTATAAGAAATGAAGGGCTAGTAGCAGTTTTTTTTATCCTCTGTAGCATACATAGCCTCAAAGGATAATTATGTGCTAAATTGTAAACATCTTACACATTTTGGTTAGGCATTCCACCCAAATCTAAGAACAGCAATCAATATCCATCTCAGTATGTCTTTTATCTTAGTACCTTCCCATCTCTGTTTGCTGATCCAATGCATTCCTATGTGTTTTTTTCTGTAATTCCAGACGTATGTTTCCCAGTTATAAGGTGAAGGTAACTGGTCTCAATCCAAAAACAAAATACATTCTTCTCATGGACATTGTGCCAGCTGACGACCACAGATACAAGTTTGCAGACAACAAATGGTATGTAAATTTCATGAGTGGAAAAAACACTAATTCTGTGTATTTGAGATGATCAAGGGTCTGACAAGGGTCCTAGTCACTGTGGCAATGTGTGATTTCAATAGTGTCTTTGGTATGAAGCACCCAAAGGACAACCATATATACATAGATGGTTTATCTCTAAACAGCACAGTACAGATAGGACACAACATTATGACATGCACATATATACACATATATAATACATACATAAGGTTGTTTGGTTGATTACAGACCATTTCACGACAACTTTATGTGAAATTGTCTTGGAGTGACAGGCGGACTTACATACATTATCTAACACGTACACCTTATATTTATTTGCTGTGCGTGTTTGCAGGTTTGGAATGGAATATTTTCTTTCTACTCTGTAAAATGTGGCTGAATTCAATTCTGTAGCCACTAGCCATGGGGTTTAAAATATCCCTGAGCTCAAAAGACAGAATAGTCTTCCATTTTTGGAAACAGGCCCCTTTCACATATAGTAATGTCGTTAAACATACTTTAAACTAATATCAAACTCTTTATACAAATTTTAGTAAGAACATGTAAAAGTGGGTTTTCTGATCTAGCAGCGTAAATAATTGCGACATAGAATATACAGTTATAGGGGCAAAACATTCGCTCCTTTATTGTTAATACAGTCAGTATCATCCCGTAGGTGCCAGGTAGATCAGAAAAGTGAGTGGTAAGGCCACACAGTAAATACAAACTTCCAAAAGGGGGGCATGACTGATTTGTAAGAGAAAAGTACTTTGTATGTACTTATCAAGTCTGAAACATTTGGTCCTACAAATGCGAACATGGCAATACAATCAATTGCAACATAATCCGTAACAAAGTGTTAATGTTCCTTTAAATATCAGCCACGTGTTTGTTTTATATGATAAATTTGCTGCTTAGGTTTGGCTCTAATTTGGTGACCTTTCCGTGCTGCATATTTTGAGTTGAAATAATGCTTTACAGTAGCTGATTACTTGGTTGCTGCTCTGAAAGTTTGCAAACGTGCAATGATACTTAGGATTGTTTTATATTACATCTTGTTCTACTTAAGAGTGGGCGTTCTGAACATAAACCACAGTTTTAAAGATGTGTTTTTGGCCAAGTAGCAGCAAAACATTTTCTAGAGTAGCTGTTGACCGGGAAAGGCTTCTGAGGGTAACTGTTTACTGTAACTGGTGAGTTCTATAATCAAAATCACACCCTGCGGGCAAAGTGTGCAAAGCAGATTGGGAACACAGGAAACCGGGGCAGAAACAGATGTATGTTTGTTAAAGTGGCACATATTTATCGTGCATGTATTATCCTTTCATTGAGCCCAAATATCCAGAAATTTTCTCTTAATTAAGTCTTGCCGCAATGAAACAAAATTCTAGTTTGATGAAAATGAACCGGTATGCTCAATTAAAAATACATTTTGAGAGTTAGGGATTTCATTTGCTTTTACTCTTTACAAATATAAGTGAACATATCCTTTAATAAAGGTGCACAATTGTAATAGAATGGATGACAGAATACCATTATGTAGAATTTATATAAACCACAGAAGTCAATTGGCCTAGCTCAAAGGTGGTGTACCTAAAATATACATTTCTTTGGCCATAAAGTATACTGTAAAATTCAGTAAACATACCTGAAGATCGCTACAGTCATGTGGAGTGTGAGCGTAAGTCACCACTTACCAGCTGATAGCTTTGCATTGCTTTATCTCCACTTACCTTGATTAATCAGCCATTAAAATCAAGACACTGAATTATTACCAAAATACAATGGGTTAAGGACTTAGTGTAGATTGGGACAATAATTCTTCAAATATACATTATTAAATAAGCAGATGTAAGATGTTTTGTATGTTGCGGAAACTAATTTGAAACGGAATTTTTGAAATATAGTTAAACGCAGTTTATTAAGTGGTTCTACTAATAATGCATGTAGCGGCTAATCCTCTTAGATATTACAATACTAAGGTGTTTTGCCAATAAGTATAGATAGGGGCATTTTAGCACAAGTTAAAAATGGAGTCTTTGGTTGAATCTGATACCTTTTATTAGGTCAACATAGGAAAAAGCTGTAAAGTTACTTATGCTTTCGTGACCTCAGAGATCCTGAAACCGTATGCAACTTTATATCTTTTTCTATGTTGGCCCAATAAACTTCAACTAACGGCTCCAAGCTGTTTTGGCCAAATAGCAAATGGCCCAACAAAGCCCATACATTTTTTTATAATTGACCACTTTGGTTTTGGGCTTTAGATTTTGCATGTTGTTGCAGGTCAGTCACCGGAAAAGCTGAACCTGCAATGCCAGGCCGTTTGTATGTTCACCCTGACTCCCCTGCTACAGGAGCACATTGGATGAGGCAGCTGGTGTCCTTCCAGAAGCTGAAGCTCACTAATAATCACCTTGATCCATTTGGACACGTAAGTACTTGACTTAATATTTAAGAACAATGTTTCTACTGGAATAATGGTAATCATTTTTTTTGTGTTAATATATCCTTCAAAACATTTTACCTGCAAATAAAGTCAACTGTGTGCACAACTTCCTCAAGAAAAAGCAGCTCCTTGGCATTTGTGATGTTAGAAGTCTACCTGTGTGGCTAAGAAGCCCCTATTAAACAAACCGGCTGTGTGTTTATATCTACTTAGATCATTTTTTTCTTATACTTCTGAATGTATAAAGTGAGTGTTCTTCAGTGAATCCATTTACAGAGCTTATTTGAGGGACATGAAGAAATTATATCATAAAGACCATAAAAAACACATGTACAACCAAAAGAAAAGGAATAAAATAGCCAGTTATCATGAACAGTCTGATCTTAACAGTTAATTAAGCAGAGTTGTAATATCATAGTTGCATCTATCACTGAAAAGTTTTTATTGAAGCAGCCAATCAGTGACAAGAAAGCACTCATTGAAATCTCTAGGCACATTTTCTGCGCATGTGCAAGGGGGTCTGAAAAGACCCCCATCAGCAGCTTACTGGCAGTAAGTATATCACTTGCATGGAGATGTTTTTTTCTCTCGAAATTGCTGGGGTGGGAAAAATGGCCAAATGGATATGGGGGATAGCACAAAAATGTATATGGGCCACGCAGGGATTATATGTGTTAAAGTGCAGATGATGGTTGGACTGTCCCTTTAACCTGCAACCATATACAGTCATACATTGAGGTTTTAAAATATAATTTCTGCTATCACCGGACCCTTAATTATCAAATACTCTTCCCTATTTACATGTGGAACCCCTCTATATTGATATGTGACCGACACTGCCAGTGAGTAGAAATTAATCTTCTAAATAAATTCATTTTAGTCACTAAAGCATATGTTTGTTGGATAGTTACAGTTTTACTCATTGGCTTCATTATGCATTACATTATTAAGGGTCAACACCAACTTGGTGTTGGCCCTTAATAATGTATACTGAAGCGAGTGAACTAAAATGACACAAGTCTTGTGCAATTTCCAACTTTATTAAATAAACCGTAAGACTATACAGTATGTTTGTGATGTTATGTTACCAGACCACACAATTAAACTGACAGCATGTAGCTGCTTTCAATTTTTTTTCTGCAAGGGAAATTTACCATACCGGTTGACTATAAAACAAGATACTGTTTAGGTATTTTGTACTACAAAATAATATCATTCAACAAAAATAACAGAAAGCAACTCTACTGCATAAAAAACTCATAAACGAAATAAATATATAAAAAAAGGAAAAAGAAATACTGCAAAATAAGGACTTAATTGAAATGGTGATACCCTCCCCCCCCAATAGCCATAGGAGGAGCTGTGGGAATTAGTTATAACTACAGCTATGGATGGAGGAAACCACATTTAAGAGACTTCACTAAAATGATTTGACACTGATATTTATTCAGAGCTTAACGGATGTGAAATTTCCCATATGAGTTGGAAAGAAGGATAAACGCACAGAATGTTTTATTTTCACTTGTAAAAGTGGAACTGAAGCTTTAATCACCCTGTGAAGCAGAACCTAGTAATGCAGTGCAAAGGTTTCATCTGGCACCTAAGGGGTTACTCGGATTTATTTTTGTGTAGAAGCCAGGAGAGGAGATGGTAATTGTCAGGAATTACTGTGCAAGCAGCGTGCTGGTCACATCCTTCCATGGCCCAGTGCAGAGAGATTTGAGCAGCCAGCGGGTAAACTTCGTGATCAGACGCTGGTTAACGCAGGTGATGCCAGTAGAGGCCGAGATTAAATCTCACTCATACATCAGTGGATGAATGAACAGGGCTCTTATGCACACACTGCTGTTTGGCAGGACTGTGCTCTGCGGCTTTTCAGGATTGATGGAATGGTTATCTTGGAAAAAAAGCAGAAAGAGAAAGGAACTGAGGGGAAACACACAAGGGGAGGGCTTCTGGGATTTAACCATCATGGTTGTATGGAAGCTTATATTTATATATATATGCACGGGGCTAGATTTCTGAATCCATTCCCCCCCTACTGAGAGACCTCCTCTTAGGTGCAGTTCTCAAGCGTCAATATCCTGTTGTAATATTTTAATTAATTTATTTATAAAAAAGCTTTCTGGTCAGCATCTGAAGTTCACCTCTAATTTCAGTTACTACTGAACACACAAATATAGTCAGAGGGCACAAGGAGGCAGTTGCCCTCTTAGCCATTTGGATTTGAAAATTACGGGCCAGAAGCTCATTTTCTGTTAGGGTGTGTATTACTTGAAATGGAGCTACTGAACTATCTACAAAACATGGTTTTACGCAACATTCATACCCAGACTAGAGCGTTTCTGTGCTATTGTATGTGCTTTATTTTTGGGCCATTTGGACGAGTCGTCATTGTTGCGTACCTCATGTCCAGAACTATCATTGTTGAGACAAAAATCATCCAAGGGAGCTAGTTACATAATGCATATATGTTTGTTCCTGTGTTTGTTATATCTTGTTTTGCCCATTGTACATCACTGTGTAATATAACAGAACTATATCTAATCAACGAGTAAGCTCGCAAGGGCACGGCCCTATTCTTCTTTTGTATCAGTTTGTGATTTCAATCAATTTCACTGACTATATAAATAAATGTATTGTGATGTAATAATAACAATTCAGGCTGATATCAGTTTACTAGTGTACAACACAACATGAAAATATCCTACACTTCTCGTTCTCCTTTGTGTTTACATACGAAGCCAGAACAGGAGCCGTTCGAAAAACACTAAAATAAAAAGTATTATATCAGTATAATATTCCATATAGTGCCAAGGTAAAGTACGGAGGAACGTCAAACTACTGTCTTTCTTGTCAGATACCCACTTTTCCATTATATCACCTCTTTATATCAAGTGTTCTCTCATCTGTACAAACTTCTTTGAAGCCCTTGCTCCTACCCTTAACACTTCAACTAGACCAGACCAAACAAGATCTCACACTTTCCATTTTTGCATTAAACTATTGTATGTATACAATATATCCTGCCAGCCCGTCACCTTCCTTTTCCTTCAACTGGACTTTGAACTGTTATACTGGCCAGCCAAACTGGTAAAATTAAGGAAATTGTGAATCACTGTGAAAAAGCATGAATAATTACATCACTCAAAGAGTGTTTATTTTTTTTTAATCTGCTAAGAGTGGCATGGATGGGGGCTGCTAATACTGTTTGTTATCTGCTAAATGCTGCTTGTGAGCACTCTGATAAGGGAGAGTGACTTTGAATGTAACCTTGGAGTTCCTGGGCCTTTCACATGGAGATATCATTTTACATGTACTGAGGACACGCAACACTCCACTTAACCCTTCAGCACCTGATTAACCCCTTTACATAAACACTGGATTTTGTTATATATACACAAGGGAGTCCAAAGGAGAGTGACGGTCTGAGGTCATTTCATTAATTAATTGTCTTGATGCCTTCAAAGGCAAAAAAACTTACAAAAACAGACAAAAGGGACAACTTGCTTACTAAAACACAAAATATTACTTTGCAGTAAAACCATTTGCTAACAGTATTCATATTAAAGGTTTTTATTAATAGTGAAGAGTAATAGAGTCATATCATTTATAATGAGCAAATATGAGCAAAGGAGGGACTTGGAGGCGGAGGTTAAGAAGTCATAACAGTCGTATTTGAAGATTCTAGATATGAGGATAAGTATATTCTGTGTACTCAGTAACAGAAGACATTAAAGACAATAATTATCGCAATAGTCTAGATAGCAGGTCTAGGAATGTCCACATGCTAACTCATCTGTGGTGCTTAATCCACATACCTAACAATAGATGGACCAAAGTCAGCACAGGCAGACAGATATTACATTAAGGGAGAAACAACAGGAATCTGGAGAAGGGAAACCATTTAAGCATGGGCACTAGAGAATAGTTTTACTGTAACTTGTTGCCACAATAGCTTTTTTTAAAAAAAATATTCAATATTACAATATAAGATTGTAATGGAAAGGGAATAATGTTTTTATTAGCTATGACCTAATACAGCAACAATATAAGTACTACTATGTAGGTCAACTACAAAGTATCTGCTTAATACGATTTTTAAAAAATAGAAATAAGTTCTATTTGAAATATTAACATGTCCTGTATTGGAGAATTCCAAGCCCTCCAAGCCCTGTATTGGAGAATTTGTTATTCCTTTAATAAACATATGCATCCAAATAAATTATGAGCTAGGTTCTATTATCTGTCTTAGCATGTACTTTTTCATACTTTAGAATTGTCTAGATTAGGCGATTTTGATCTTGGATCGAATGTTTTATGTCACTGGCAGACAACCTGTGATTTCACAATTACATTAGAATGTTTTTTAAAAGCAATTTCACAGATCCCATTGTTTTAATCACTACATCTTTTTTATTATTTTATCAAGATACGGCATAGCTGAGGGCAATGAGAGCTGATACCCAATGACAGTACACTGTGACCACTTATGCCCTATGCAGTCAGAGTGACCGTGAGCAGATTTTGCTGCAAGGATTGTCTGGCCACAAAGAATTTACTAGTCATTAGTGAAACGGTTGAGGGTTTTCCAGTTTATGTGAACTAAAAGATATTACCAGTAACAAACAAAGGATCAGCTCCAGCTCACATCCACCATGGGATAAGGAGTTCCAGAGACAAAGAGATCTAAGCTGGAAGGAGAGCAGAGGGCAAAAAGAGGCCGGATGGAAGTGCAAGCAGCTTCTTCCAAACCTCAGTCTCTCTTGCAGGGGTTAAGTCTCTCTTCAAAGACTTCTCCAGATAAGTCTTGCTTTGAGCTTGTATATTTATCATAAGACAACAGAGTAAATTCTATCAGCATCCGTTAGCAGAGGCTGGAAATTCCATTTTGACATATCTCATCTGCCTTAACCCTTCACAGGTCACGAAGCCCTTTTTTCAGCAATCTTCTATCGCTGACCTTATCGGTCACATGTACCAAGGGAAACCTGGAGCAAATCCAGTGCAAAATATTAGATTTGGATCAGAATTTAACATAATGTTTTGGTTGATTGGAGTTAATCTGCACAAAAACTAACCTACTTTTGCTTTGATATATTTGTGGCTTTTGTGCTAACCATGGGGTAAAAAATACTAAACGAAAGTAATTCTGCTAGACATATTGACAACTACATTAATGTGTTACTGCACTTATTTTCTAAAAATCCCGAAAGATTGTAAAATTGTACCATTATTAAACAGTTTTAATTATAGTTTATGGTTTAATAGGGGATTTTGGATTAAACTTAGATTTTATGAATTCCTTCTATGACAAAATAATGCAATGATTGGCGTGGGATGATAGTGATCACCATTGTTTTATGTTTTAAATTGCAAGATGCTGCAACCAAGATGGTACAACAAATGGGGCTACGGATACAACTGGGTCTGGCGCAACATTTAAAACAAAATGGTCTTATAATTGCAGCAACCAATATAATTTGCCTGCGGTTAGGAACATTCTATTTGTTGCTAGACCTTTTATCAAACTTTACATTTCTTATACATGGCATCCAAAGTGTTTAGGCATTGCTCTCCCACTCTGAGCTCTGGTGATGTTTCATGTGAAAATATTCAGGACAAGTTCTGCCACTTACAAGCTACATAATCAGTAGTCTTCAAAAATGTTTATCAATTAATTAATGGGACCAAACATTTGCACAAAGAGCAATTCTGATGTAAAACAGTAGAAGTGGTGCAACAAAGGCAATATTCATAATTATAATACCACCTTTACCACTCTAAATCAGGGCAGCCCTTGACACATAGCATCATAAATCAGCAATGTCATAGAGCGATAGCCAGGGTTACGTTTGACCTGTTGGCAGTCTGCATACATTCTGGTTTGGTTATCTACTCTGCTCCATTCTGCAGGGAATGCAGAATGTGGAAACACTTCCCTGCCAAGGTAAGGTGTAGTAAGTTATATGCAGTAACCTTGGTAAGATAACGATGGACGCAAGATGGCTTAGTAGTAATGATATCACAACTATAAGATTTTCCATGTCATAGGACTATGGTGGATACACACTGTTATGAACTAGTTAACCTTTCTCCTACCAGACAATGCCATCAAACCCTTGAGATCTATTTTCAATTATTGAAGCAAGCCAAATCTATGCGTATTTTATACTAAGATGTATAATAAATTGGGGTTGCATTTTCTTTTCAATTAAGAACAGAAATCTCTTTTGTGTGAATAGGTAAGATGCAATAACAGTGGCAAGTCAAGATAAAATATACCATTCAGAATGCAACATCTATCCAGGCTACATGGAGCCAAAGCGTAATGTAGCGTAAAGTAATTGGAGTAGATGGTGGAAGGCAGAGAGGGAGACTGGGGGTAGGGTAGAGAGAAGGGGCAACAGCCATGCCCCTACTGTGAGCAGAGACTGAGCCAATAAGGCATTATGTCCCCCCAGTCCAAAAGTGCAGCAGTAGCCTCTCAATTAGAGTCTATGTAATGAAATTAAACGCCATTAGATCATTCACCGCTGAGGCCTGCAAGTTACCCACATGTCAAAGGAATTTGGCTAAGCCACAGTGATGAGAGGACCTCGTGAGCAAGGATGTCTCCACTATTGTAAGGGTGGGGTGGGGTCAGCGGGGCTTCACTGTCTCTGACGCCAACTATTTTTGGTACAGAACAAGAAGATGTAGGTGCTCGTAGAAATATGATTAAAGGGAGAAATTAAGTTGTGTTTGTGTATGTGTGTGTACTTGTTTGGCCCTTTAGGTTTGCCTCAGCAAGAGTATTTAAAGCTTTGAGAGATTAAATGGAAGGAGTGATGACTAAAAATGATTAGGACTGAACAAAGGGGTAACTTGAATGACTGGAGTTTAATGAGCAGACATTTTGGGGATATCCATGTTGCTGGTTCTGGCTTCTTAAGTTAGTCTAAGTGGTGTGCAGCATAAACTGCAGTATAATGATGAACTGACAAAAGTACTGCAAGACAGTTTAGCCTGTGCATGTGAACATTATAATTATTATTATCATAAAAGGTACCAGTGCAATTACGGCTCTGAAGAAATATGTTAATTTTTAAAATGATTATTAAAGGAATTCGTTCTCAGTCTCCATTTTCATGTTATGTGCAAATTGGAATACATTTTGCTTGGACATGCATTTTATTACATGAAAATCAGAGTGGTTTCCTATTGCCAGACTCGGTCGAGCCATGTATTGGACTAGAAACCATCTAGGATGACCACGTGAGCCATGTAAAGGGCTTCTTTGCAGTATGTGAAATGTGGAGCAGAGTAGATGTCTAATTGTGTGAGTTTATACATCCCACCTATTACAAGGCAGCATTTTACATGTTCTGGTCAACAACATTTGAAATGTATGTATGCAAGAATACATGGTTGATGTGGTCACCCTAGTCATTCGCTCCACAAGCTATTATGGTGTTTAATAGGTGATGCAGCTAATTAAGTTCCATCACATGTAATCGAACTATACAGTTTGAGCTTTGTCTTGCAGTCACTCTCAGGTAGACATCAACAATTCACTAGCAACTGTACTAAATCTGTGGCCTTTGTTTTACCACCCTTCTGTACAACGTTGCATTGCATAGAATGAGTTAATGTATACATCAATGGCCACAGAACATTTCTTTATGTATGTGGTACACTATATAATCATCTCGATTGGAGGGTGCAAGGCTGGTTTTATGCTGCTGTCTCCAGAACCCTGGCTTCCAGCCTCCCAAAATTATGTTTTCTTCCAGGTTCTGTAATCTTTATGGATTTTCCTATTCAGAAATGGAAATCTTTAAAATTTTAAATCCAGATACTTGGGCCTCATTATGTAACCATGTAACCCCTTTAATGCTTAAATTAGAACGCTTTGTGATAGGGGATTTTAGTGGATAAATATATACCATTTTTTAAGTACTTTAAAAAAAATAAAAATTCACATTTCATATGTTTTATGACTGAACAGAATAAAAAAAAATATACATTGTAAGAGTGCAATATTGCTAATAAATTTGTTAAGATGTTTTTCTTTGGGAAAACTTAGCCTTATCCCACTTTACAAATCTCGGGTCAGACACCACCTACAGTATGTCTAAATCAATCTTTAGAAGGGCACAGACATTCTAGAGAGAGTTCAGAGAGGTTCATTCTGGAGAGAGTTCAGAGAAGGGCTACTAAAAAAGGTGAATCATTTGCAGGGTAAAAATTATTAGGAGACACTAAGGGATCTCGGAGGAGAGGAGAGTGATAAAAATGTGATAAAACATTTCAATATTTAAATACAAAAAGGCATTTTAACAAAGCACGAGAGGAGAAATATTAAAACAAGAGGTCTAAAACTAAGATTAGATGCAATGTAATGACGTTCTACAATATTGACAGAGTGGTAGATTAAGTGGAACATACTCCCATCAGAAGTTATATAGGTTAATACAGTGTGGGAATATGAATATACAAGTAATAGGTCCATGGCTATTCTGAATATAAGAAACGAGCCAAATAAAGCAGGAAAGAATAGGAAGACTAGATGGACTGAATGGTTATCTATTTCTAACTTTTGTCGTATGTTTTCTTTGAACACACTGATTGTGTGATTTTGTCAGTATATCTATCATATACCATAGGTTATGGCACTATAATTCATGGTAATAACTTATTTGCCAATTTCAGTGCCTACACAGAAATATCGGTACTGTAAATGTATGAGATGTATTTTTAAATGTATCAGACATGCATATATATATTTGTCTAAGTAATGTTTTTTTGTGTTTGTTTTTTTTTTGCAGATCATCCTAAATTCTATGCACAAGTACCAGCCAAGACTCCACATTGTTAAAGCAGATGAAAATAATGGATTTGGGTCTAAAAACACAGCTTTTTGCACCCATGTGTTCTCAGAGACTGCATTCATAGCTGTAACTTCATATCAGAACCACAAGGTATTGAACAGATCCACAAGCTCAGCGCTTCTCTACCCAGAGACATATCACTTGGGATAGCAGAGGTTCTTTGTTCCTTTATTAAAAAAAAGTATTTGACAGTAAACTGTTAGAATAAAAGCTACTAACAAAATACAATTTAATAATAATATAATAATAATAATAATATGCGGGATGCATTATATTGTACATAAAGATTAAGTAACAAAGAACAGCCAATAAAGAAGAATACTATCAACTAATACAATTCATGAAACTATCAGATTAAGTTATTAGGATCAATTTTAGCATACTCATAAACCTATATAATTTGCCTTTCCTCTATAGGACAACTAAGACTCACCCCTATCAGTAGTATGGCATGTTAGCGCTGCTTGGCCAATCCTGACAAATAAAAGAAAGCATAAATGACTGGGGAAAAGCTTACATGTATGAATGCTGCCCATGGTGTCTGCGCATGAGTGTGTCACATTCTCACAGACCCGACACTGCGGTACGACAGGTGTAAACCAACGAATGCTTGGATTTCACTGAAATAACGATAAGCAAACAAGGTTTTGTTGAGCGATGCTTAAGAAAAAACACAGACATGGCTAAGGTCGACTCGATATTGGTACATTTTTTTTAGGATAAAGGAAACGAAAAAAACATTAGTCTTTGTGCTGTTGAAGTTGACTGCGCCGCACAGTGCAGCAGTGATGGAGTTAAAATAAATCTCTGCTGCCAAACCTTACTCCAACGCATGCACATGTTTTTACTGGTTTCTGGAAATGAACATAGCCAGCCAATCCTTTTTTCTTTTGTAACATCTGTATTCACATAAAAGCAACATTTCTGCCCATGTGGAGAAACCTTAAAAAAGAAATAAAATAAAAATACAATCAGATGCCTGGAAAAAAAAATAAAGGGAAAGGAGTTCAATATACAGGATTGCAATAAAATTGTGCTTATTGTCTTTGAATATTATTGCTTCCAGGATAATTTAATGCTGCTGGTGGAAAATATTTATATAAACTACTATTAATATTCTAATATATTTTTTACCAGGCATCAGTGAGGCACACAATATTTAACCTTAATGCAACTAAATGACTGGTGTTTTACTCAGAAACACTGCTTGTTTGGCCTATACTTCTGGCTGTCGGCATAGCGGGGTGTGCAGCATCTGTATCTTTTCAGCATAATGGCACACAAGTCTGTTAAAAAAAACAGTAATTCACCATAAAATTAACAAAGATGCTTCCGCACAGGGAGTGGGGAATAGATTTCTCAATATCTGTCCCCAGCCGTGGCAATAATTCACAAACATTCGCAAGCAGTGGTGTATTTGGTGCTGCACTAGGCCTGACCCAGTACAATGTCCAAGCTGCCCCAGGCCTGACCCAGTGCAATGTCCAAGCTGCCCCAGGCCTGACCCAGTACAATGTCCAAGCTGCCCCAGGCCTGACCCAGTGCAATGTCCAAGCTGCCCCAGCCCTGACCCAGTACAATGTCCAAGCTGCCCCTTACAACCTACCCCTGTCCACCCTGCTGAGCACTTGGATATGACATCACAAGTACTGAACAGCGAGGACAGTGGCTTCAATGGTTGATCCTCCTTAGAAGGAGATGTCGTGCTGGGTGTATGATTGTGCTAACTTTATAACAAACTATGATGATGATTACCACACGTTACAATGAAGATGAATATGTCTTCATAATGCACATACTTATTTTACTATTAATCCAAAAACATGAAAACAGAAAATAAAAGCCAACAAGTTTGCCCATTCTTCAAACATGCAGACCCTCACGCTCCTGAATTTTTAGGTTGGAGACAATCTTCTTTGTTGTATTGGAGCCCGGACTTGAATTAGGGTTTGCATTGCATATGGGTTAGGTTTTATAGTGTATCACAGATTCTGTCTATCTACAGAATAGTTTGCATTTAGGATTTGTGTATGAAAAAAACATAACATTTTGAGTATGTAACCTGCACCGTTTATTTAGTGCTATGTTTCTATGTATAGAGCACTGCTTTATCCTGACCACAGTCCCATCTTCTCACCAGATCACACAGTTAAAGATTGAGAACAATCCATTTGCAAAAGGATTTAGAGGAAGTGATGACATGGAGCTACACCGCATGTCCAGGATGCAGAGGTAACAATGCCTATATTGTGTCCATCTATTTGGGTGGATAGCAGTTTATGGTTTAGATAATAACAATATGGGAGGTAGATGAATAAACCACTGCAATTCAAGATTACCTGGGGTCAAGTACTATAGCATTGTGAAACTGTTTCTACCAATCACATCATTCGAAAATGTATACCGTCAATGACAATCTAAATCAAAATATTCCTTTTCCTTTAATTTTCCTGCAGCAAAGAATATCCAGTAGTGCCTAGAAGTACAGTCAGACAGAAGGTGTCTTCTAACCACAGTCCTTTCACTTCTGAGAGCCGCAACATTTCTGGATCCTCAAACCTCAACTCACAGTACCAGTGCGAGAATGGTGTCAGCAGCACCTCCCAGGACTTGCTTCCAACATCTAACCCTTACCCAGCTCTGCCCCATGAGCCTGGACCCATTTATCACTGCAACAAAAGAAAAGGTAATGAATGATTCTCAAAACATGGGACCAGAAGGCTGGACAAGCTGGCCAAATTCTGGACATGAAAGCAAGACAATCAACAAATACAAAACCACAGGCTGCATATTTTCCTCAATTGCTCTTATATGGAACCGCTATTAACACCTTCTTTGCTTAGGGTACCCACAAACCTGAGACTTTTTCAGCATTTTTACACTATATTTCCGTAACTATGATTCTCCTTTTTAATGTTTGCATTGCGTGCACGCACTCCATTATATTTCTCTTTTTCAGGGAAAGATAGAGCTTTTTTTTTATACCATTTTAGATGCATAGTCCAACACTTAATATGAACAATATATTAACATAATAAAAAATATTTTAGGGAAAAAAATGTAATATGAAAATGGTCCTCAAAACAGTTCTGTTGACCAAAATACCACAAAATATATTAATGAAAGTGCCTTAAAGTTAAAAAAATCCCAACACGGCATAGGCTTTTTAAAATGTTTTTTGGAAGTTACGGGACACAAAATGCAACACGCCCGTTCTATTTTCTAAACTTGAATTTGTAAAATTTTATTTTGTAAGGCCTGTGTCTCATTTGGGGCTGTTTAGCAGCCCACCAGCTTAAAATACCCCCACAAAAGAATATGTTTTTGAAGAGAAGACAAGCCAGGGTAATTCACTAGGAGGATTTGGACACTTATCATGCAACCATTTCCTCACCGATCGCTTGCCAAATAGAGCCGTATTGTTAATTTTAGTTGCTTTTTTGACCAAACATTTTGTAGGATTGTTTGCACATATTAGATGGAACTGCAGAAAAACCCATCAAAATATATTCAGCTAAACATTCAGATTACAGAAATACCCCACATACATAGTTTTTTGTAGATTTTTTTAAAATCTACAGGGCACACTACATACTACATTTCACTGCGCAACAGCACACAGAATAGGGTAAGGTAGGCACAGAGGAAGTAATTGGTTAAATGATAATACACTCTACAAACACAGTTTAGATAACAAGCAACACATTTTTCGGTTTTCTCATGCACCCATTGGGCAACAGCTCCCATCAACCTCATCATCTGTCTGTGTGATTGCCCGGGATTTCTGGTGTATGGATCATGAATACTGGTTTCCAAGCACTGCCTTATGTGCAAGGGAGTCCGCTGTACTGGGAACCCCATGGTGGCAGTATGCGCTCTACTTTCTTCATGGCACTGGCATTTTTGGGCCACTTTTCTGACAGCATGGAACGTCATGAAGGCTTTAAGGAGTTAAAAATGTTCAAATCAAAGTAGTATAGGTACTCCCCCGTTATGCCAACACTGTATACCAGAAAATTCTAAATGAAAATATCAGTAAGGAAGAGATTGGTTTACTACTGTCCCAAAGAAAAAGAATATATGTTTGTGCCTAAGTTACAGTGCTGTGTAGTCATGTACATTACCTTTGACAAAAACCTGGTTTTAGCTAATTTTGTTCCAATAAGCTTTCTTAATCTGCATACCTGGAGGGTGCCATTTCCATGGATATTTTGGGAAACATTTCCTGCTCATACACCACACCGAGTTGAATATTTAAGGCGATGCTAATGAAGTCCATTCCGTCAGGGACCTGCAGATTGTCTGGCTGGGTGAAAAGACTGAGCAATTCTATTGTTTACCACAGGCAGTCGGAATCTAAGATACCAGAAGTAGAACATATAAAACTAGCCTTTTAATTAAACTTATGTTTAATCTGCTACTACTAATTAAAAAAAAGTAGTGGGTGTTTTTAATCACACTCACAAGAGTATTGTAGTTTGAAAATGAAAGCTGTTATCATGTTTTTCATTTTAATTTACATTAAAAAGGATGACATATCAGCTTGCTTAAGACACAGTCAGGTTGCGTGAGGAATGGAGTCCCGTGTCTCCTAAATGTGGGAGCTTAAATATTCTCCCAATAATAAAGTTCGATTACACTCTTATGTATTAATTTTTTCTCCACAGTGAGCGAAGATTCAACTGAACACTCTTATAAGAAGCCGTACATGGACACATCTCCAAGTGAGGAAGACCCATATTATCGCTCGGGATACCAACAACCTTCATCCTCTTCATCCACTTCCACCTCCTTCCGTACAGAGTCTGCCCAGCGCCAGGCCTGCATGTATGCCAGCTCAGCTCCAGCTACAGAACCTGTGCCCGCACTAGAGGACATTTCCTGCAACAGCTGGCCAAGTGTGCCCTCTTACAGCAGTTGCACAGTAGGCAGTGGGATGCAGCCAATGGAGAGACTGCCCTATCAACATTTCTCTGCTCATTTCACCTCCAGTTCCCTAATGCCCAGACTGGGAAACCACACAGGCACCCAGCCTGGGGATTCCCACTCAATGTTCCAACATCAATCTTCTCATCAGGCAATAGTAAGGCAGTGTGCACCTCAATCAGGGTTACAACAGCCAGCCACACTCCAAACCTCTGAGTTCATCTACCCTCATGGTGTGCCCCGGACCCTCTCCCCACATCAGTACCATTCTGTCCATGGGGTGGGTATGGTGCCAGACTGGAGCGACAACAGCTAACAGTACAGAGACATAGTGAGAAGGTTGTTGTTAGGCAAAGGACCTTGCAAAGGTGGACATGTGTTGAAAGGATGCCATCATTTGTGTGCTGGAACCTTATTTCCTGATAACCTCAGAAACATTCACCCAATTTGTTTGTATTCTTCCTACCCCTTACCCCAAGAGGAATCACAAGTGAGATGGTGATGAACGCTGGGTAGACTATCTTCCTGAAATGAATTGGGACACAAGATTTACTTTAAGATGGCCCTGTAGCTTGCCACCTCATGCAGCGGGCTAATTCCAAAAGTGGCCTACATGTGAAGGACAAGGACAGCAAAACAAAACAGTGATGCACTTCATGTACTCACCTGCATGGCTCTGCCAAAATATTTGGTGTTTGCAGTGTGTTACACAGTGTGATGTAGGAGGCTGTAACAGTCAGTATAAAATGTGTAGAGGGTCTGGGTTATTGGAGACATGAAGGTTGTGCTGGAGAGGGGCATAGACTGTGTCACATCCCAATCCATCCAGGTTCAAGTAGCCCAAGTTTGTTCTTTATAAAGCCTGCAGATAAGTACCTTTAACATGTTAACTTATACTAGGTAAATCTATGCCCAGTTTTCAAAAGCTAACAACACTTGATTTAAGAATATTCCTACATGAGCACAGAAGTCAACCAGAACAACACATGCACTTACTAAAAAAAAACATGCACATAAATGGTGATATCCTACTCATGTATTTCCAAGCCACCTAACCGTAAGAAACCTACAGTGAACATTTAAATGTCAGCATGCCATTGACCTTGATGTTTAATACACTGGCAGTAAATTGCCCAATGGATGCTGCCCCTTGTAGAGAACAGACGCATGTATGTGTGTACTCAATGCTGGGCTTTGATGCCGCTCCAGTGTATACAGTTACAAGCACTTGGCAATTTCACTATTCAATGAATAGCTCAGCTTTGTTGGTATGATAGAAGCTGATTCCCTATTAATGTCAGAAACTCTGTTGGTTAATTGACTTGGGGACACATTTCTCAGTTTAATTTAGCTTTTAAAGCCCTAAGCCTGGCAGGATGTCAGGTATGAAGGGACCCTACTGAACTCAGCCCATGATCAAGGCTGCATACCTCTAAATATTCTCAAACCTAGAATATCTAAATATACCTCTAAATATTCTCAGACGCTAGAAGAAGAGCATGGCTTTGTCTGACAGCATTCTAGCCATTCAAAAGCAACCACATTGACTAATAGTGAGCACATGTGTGCTCAAAAAATAGAAAAACATGTAAAAAATAAAATCAGGCATGGATGATAAGATGAATGCAAAAATTAACAAAATATGCTTCACAATAGATCAAAATGAGCAGAGGGTATAAACGAGTTAGTAAGTGAAATTCAAGTCCCTAACTCCTTTATCCTCTAAGGCAGGTTAGATAACCCTCATCTTTGGGACTCAGGTCTACAATTAAAACACTACTACTTTTACAAGTCAACTTCCTTCTAGTAAGTGGAAATGATAACTTCTCATATTGGTGCCTGCCCTAGCAGTGATGTATGTTCCAGAATTAGACACGGATATAGTCTGCACCTCACTCACTCGTCCAGCCAAGTAGACATTTCCATCTGGTAGAAGAAATCTGAATAAACAATGCCACATTGCTGTAGTATCAGAATAGTTTTCTATCTTCCTTCCTGATGTTTCCTTCACCCCATACTAATCTTGCACTTGGAAAGGCTAAACCTTATTCATTCAGCCAACCCAAACTCATGTTATTTTAAAGCAGTGAATCTCAGTCATGCCTCTCTCCACACACAAAAAGGTAATGCTAGTTTTGTTGACTGTTGTGTTATTGACATTGTTATATAATAAAAGATAATATATTTTTCCGTGTGGTCTCTCTGTGAAGGGTTCCTTGGAAAATCACTATATTTGTTGGGTCATGTATAAAGAACAAAAATCAAGAACATACAAGAAACTCAAATCACTAGACACTGCAGAAGTGTATAGTGACTTATTCCGCCACAAAAACAGCAATCGTTTTCTCCTTTTTCCTTGAAGCTCCCTGCCCATGTCATTGTAACAGACCCATTTGCCCAATAACAGCTACCAGGGCAGTAACTTGGGTAGGGAACAAAAAAAAGCAGGAAATGGGATTCCAAAAAGTGCAAGGAATGGAGTGATAGGGGGGAAAAGCAACCCAAGCTTTGAATATAAACAAAATATAGCAAAAATAATGAAACTATTACCTAGTCTTGGGACACGTTGTAAAGTGACATTCACCAAATATGTATTGGTTAGAAGTACTTGTGGGGGAGCCCTTACTGCATTAATTAAAACACAGCTCCGTGTTTTTCCTTGTTAGTGTTCAAGTTGAAATTGGAGACCTTCCTCAGCTGCTGAAGTTTGGATATTATTTTCGGCACAAACTTTCATCACTAGTCTCAAACATGACATAACATCTTAATAAAACAGATTCATTTTTTTGTGGAAAGTTTACATTCCAAATGTTTTATTTAATTCTCCTTGAAGTACAAGAACCTTACAGTTAGTGAAGAAGCAATGTAAAGAGGGTGCTGACATCTTTTATATTGTAGCAATCCCTTGACTGTTCCCTTACCTTTTTGTTTCTGGTTTTAACATAAATAAATACACATTTTTATCATAAAATGTAGGACTGGCTTAAAAGCAATTTTCAATTTAGCTTGCTCCAAGTATGATGATCCCTAGTTGCCGCTCTGGTGGCTGCACTTGCTTTCTCGCAACCGTATATTGAAGTTCAAATCCTGGCTGCCCACTGCCACCTGTATTGTGCACCCGTCCGCCTTCTTTTTTCCAATGTGTGATGTCACAGTCAAAAAAGATGAAGAAAGAAACTCTTGCTGCATGTCAATGTATCAATGGTGTTTGATATTATCTTTACATCACTCTTGATCTTTTTCGGAGCCACAATTAGCAAATTTTCTGGAAATTCCATTCCAGAAATGGTGTATTGTTATGTTCGGAACAGCTGTACTGCAACAGCTTTTGAAATGTACTTTATTAATACGAACTGTTCTTTAAATATACACATATAGTAATAAATCATTCACAAGGGTTTATAGTATACGCAAACCCAGCACAATTCCCTGGATTAATTATAATGATAATGTATATAAATCCACCAGTGCAAAGGGTTTACTTTGATTTAAGGCATCATACACATCAAAGTATGACATTCCATCTACTTTTGATAAAATGTGCATGTCAGCCACACACACTTACCTAAATATATTTTACGCGTGTGTATATATACATACATGTACAGTCTCTCTTATGACAACTAAGGAGCAATTCTGATGCAGTCAACATGTATAGCCGCAACAAACAATGCCAATCCCACAATTGCTATGGATTTCAGACCACTTTCCATATACATAACCCCAAGGTTTGCTGTGTATAAAGGTCCTTTAAACCTAGACAGAATATGTTTCATGCACATGACATAAAAAACGCAATATCAGTTAACAGGTACAAAACAGAATTTATCCCTTTAAGTTGCGTCTCTGAGCAAGTGGCTAACGACACTTTAGAGCAGCAGGGGGTTAAGGCAGCTTTGCTCAATGTCTCTTTGGGATTCCTAAGTCTGAGCACGCATATGGATGGAGAAACAGGGAAAACCACAACTATCTCTCAGGGGGGCACTCGAAAAGAGAGGCAGCAATGGATCTGCCAACATAAGCTAAGAACAAGGAAGCATGGAATGTATTCTCGATCGTATGAATGCTGTGATGATGAGAGAAAGGCCCAAGCTAACCACAGAGACCCACAACCCCTCCCAGTTTAGGTGCAAACAACAAACCATTGCCTCGTTCAAAAAAAAAGGAAGGCGGTTGGGTAACAGGGAATATAGTCTGCATGACACAAACTGCAAAGATATCAGAAGAATACAGCCTTCAGAGCAATGCAGAAGCCGTAGTGTTTGGAAGGTCAAGCAAGTCCTCGGAAAAGGAGAGAATGGAATACTAAAAAAATTGTAAAATATAAAAAAGATGGGAAAGCAGAATTAAAAAGCACCATAAAGACACCATCTGAATATAAACAAAAGACAAAGGGAATATGGAACACTGGAATAGGAGACAGGATAAGTGCAAACATGTGGCTACACACCAATTTTTTAATGTTTGCTTTACCCTATAAAAATGCTTATGTGGTGGATTATTTAGAAATAGCAATTCTTGTGAAAGCTTGAAACTTTCCAATTTTATATTGATAATTTGAGTGGAGTGGGCTGATATATTCTTTTGAAATGTGCATTCATCACAGGGGCACGTAGCGTTAAAATTGAGGGTCAGGGACGGTCGGGTAGACATGATATCGCCCTCAAAGCACCAGAGCGAGCATGGTTTGTACTTTTGGTAACACAACCTGCACTCTACATTTCCCTTGTACCCCAGGCCATCTTCTGAGGCCAATTGCTAAAATATAAACTAATATCCTGGTGATCAAGTCTCTGAGACTAAGTGCAGCATGATGGTGACATAGCACATATGGAGAAGACCATAAAACAATAAGGGGGATGTTCTCCAAAATACTACACCTAGACATCAGTGGGGGCTAGGCTCATCTCTGAAATATAATGCTCCCATCCCCAAATAAATGGTCATAATATTCTAAGCTCATGTTTTCTGACTAGAGTCCCACTTTTGCTAAGCTGGTTCCTGGACAATGTTTTAAAGGTTGTGCCTGGGGGTGTGGCCAGGGTACTATCCGGGGTATCCAGAGGTGGTGTTACCATTGAGATGTGTTTGGTTTAGTACTGGGAACATAGATGGGAGAAATAAAATAAAAATGGAAGACAAGACAGAAAGGTGATTACAAAAGGGAATAAGGAAATGCAGAGACAATAAAGGGAAGAAAAATGGCAGAAGACAAGGGGAACATAGAAACAGAAAATATGGGGAGAAAAGAGAAAAGAAAAGGAGAGAGAAGGGAGAAAAAAGAATAAAAGGAGACTCGAAAAAACAGAGAGGAGGAGATGGAAATGGGCGAAAAGAGAGAAAGCAAGGGGCAAAGAAAGGAGATGAGAGCAAAAAGGTAGGAATAAAAAAGACGAGTGAGGAAAACCTTTCAACCGGCTTAGTGATAACACTTGAACTCACAGGCAGCTGCAAAAAATATAAAATATATATATTTCATCTCCAAAAAAGTGGCTAAACCCGCTTGTAGTTATAAAGCTTCATACAAAGTCAGTTACCTTCTTCTTTGCACAGGATGATCCATAGTCTAGAATTTCCAGCTTCATCCCGTACATCATCAGGACCATGCACAGACCATCAACTCTAGCTTGGTCCTGGTTACCCAAACAAGGCTGGCTTGCTTGTGGAAGTGAAGAACATCATGGTCAAATAATAAGATTATATACTCAGTTATAATGGTTATGTTGTAGTTATTAACCCGTGGTAATAGCGCATTAGCTCACATTGGTGTGTCTGTGCGCTGCAGTGAGTATATGTTAGCGTATGTGTGTTAGCGTGTATGTGTGTTAGTGTTTGTGCATGTGGGTGGATTGGCCATTTAGCATTACATGTCCCCTTGGCCATAAGATGACAGTCCCTGCTTAATAGTGTCCCTCCTACGTGCATTCCACTGGGTTCCAGGGCCATGCTGAGTGCACCAATCAGTCATTTTTATGTGTCCAAAGGCTGTCCATTCCACCTCTGTAGAATGTGGAATCATATGGCCAATGGCCCAGCATTTCACAAGACATAGAAAAGTAAATCAAGGATTAGTATTATATCTTTATTCTGGTATTATCATGTGAAACCTGGACAGATAGCAAGTATACTTCTGGCAGTTAATGCAGATTAAACAAACATTTCACTACTTATACTTCATGTATCAAGGATGGATAGGGAGGGAGGGAAAGGCTATCCTGGTCTAGTCTGAGCTAATTCCAAATAACAAGCCATGGAGAGATATTAAAGTTACATAATGCCTTATTGAAGCTGCCATAGACAACAGGTGGACAACAGGGAAGTAGTCTTCGTCTGTCAATTCTCGTCTTATCATACCCCTTGAATATATGTATTGTATTAAGCGCTGCGTAAATTGTTGGCGCTATATAAATAAAAGATAATAATAACATTACATCCCTATACATTGAAAAACATAAATTATCACTAGTTAAGAGCCATTTGTCCCTTCTAGTATTACCTATTGTTAGAACTCAAACCTTACTTGTCTAGTTGTTATGTTGAAATAGAAATAACCTGCAATAATAAGAGTCCCGTTATTTGCAAATATTGTCATGGGATGACACTATTTACTAATGTTGTTTATGGGGAAGTTTTTGCTCTCTCAATTAAAGGAAACATATATTTTTATTAATGACTTACACCCTGCCCTCTAAAATCAAGTTTACAATGACAAAATGTATGTAATAAAATAACCAAATTCTGCCCATGTAGTGTGTGTGTGGTTAAAGAATTTGTCATGACTGTGCCTTTGGTTAATCAGCTCTTGTCACTGAAAATGCGATAAAATGGCACCACTGGACAATGAACCTGAATATTAGGAGGTTTTCGTTAACCTTCATATAACCGAATTATAAAATAGGAAAAAAACTATTTTGAAACAAAGTTAAGGGTTTAAAGTATTTGTATTAAGATATCTTAATAATGAATAAGAACCTATATTTTATGCACTGTAGAAGGAATAGACGGTTTTCTTTGCAATAAAGGTTGAATGTAAACGGAAAGCTGTAGATTGTCTATGATACTAACTGACTGCACACTACTGGTTCAGTTCAGGTTAAAAGACACACACAAGTCTTTAAAGAACAATGGTGCAACATTGTACAGACCTAAGCTATGTTTGATGATTAGCAGATCCCTCCAGTGGGAAGGTCCAAGGCTTTCTTTCAAGCTCCTGAAGTTACCTAGTGGTTCCCTCCCCTCGTTCTAACCGAACTAGTTCCATATGGGTGTGTGGCTGCAGTATGGGGATCATGATAAATGACAACGAACTGTGGACAGCACCAGAAAAAGGAAGGAATCAGCAATGGTCAATCGTTTAAGAGAAGCACAGGAGAACTTTCAAGAGAAGCAGAAGAGAAAAGAGCAGGAGGGGGGTGAAGAGTAAAGGAGAGCGGGGAGGATGTCCATTTTTCTTACTGGCAGAAAGAATTTTTATAAACATCTGCATTGCCTAAAAGACCAGACAGGGGAGTGGACTTTCTTAGTTAAGGAGGAGTAGGAGTGGAGTGTATACAGACCCTCCCAATCATCCAGCTATTATGTCTTTAGTATTATGGGACAGTGATTAATGGTATCAATGTCTTCAAATAAAAACAGTAGTGTCCTGTTTCCATGTATGTGACGAATTGTAAATAAACACATGAAACAACATGAAACGTATTTTGTTATATTAATATTGTGAATATTTTAAGTAATAATCAAACATATTTTAATGGAAAGTTACTTCATTTGAAAATCACTCACTGATGTATAGGTTAATCTCTTACACATTGCATGCAACTTGCAGGACAAGGCAACCTGGCGTTCATCTAGCTAGACTTATTAAGAAAAAAATGCTCCAAAATTAGAGTGCATACAGTATATGGATATGTACAGGCATGGGACTTTTACCCATTAACCCTTCAGGGCAACTGACTGGAGCAAAATTTAATAAATTAATTCATTTCAATATAAAATTAAGGGAGTTAATAAATAAGTGGTCATCATTTTTTATAGCAAGCAGACAAGTCTGGTCTCTCAGAGGAGGCCGATTGTACCTTCTCAAATTTTAAGTATGGTGGTATGTGTTTTTTTTAATTCAGTCTGTTCACCCAGTTTAATTCAAAGAAAGTAGGAACTGATAGGAATCCCACAGAGCCTAATTTATAACTCCTTTTTAAAAGGCCATTCAGGTTATTCTTGGAACAGAAACTGAGGTTGACCCTTCGTAATGCCATACACCTCAACATTTCAGGTGTCCAAATTAAGCTGGAAGTGGGCTCGGGGTGTGGTCAGGTCAATGCCAGGAAGGAGCATGGTCTTGGACCACATGTCTACCATACTCAAAGAGCCACCTTGGGGCACTCAGCTTCAGAGTGTAGCAAGGTGACTAGATGGGAGTTGCAATGGTGGTCTTTGCTGCAGCAGCACAGAACAGCATTGATTTTACAGCCCCTTAGGCCAGTCAGACACCCTTTGGTCCCCAATATGTATGGTCTCAAGCTGAGTGACAACGTGACAGTGCTCCAAGTGAGGTCTTGCACATTATGGTAATTTAAGGGCCAAACATTCACTTTCCCGGGATGTCATCGCTGATGTCAATGGAGAATCCCCTCACTCTGATGGAGATCCAAAGGGTTGGTGGAGAAATGTATGGCACAAAATATGCCAAGTTAAGTTTGATTCAGTTCATTCAAGGGGTATTTGTCTGTCCTTGTGAATGCTTTTGTAAAGTACTATAGTTTGTATTTAGTCAAGATGGGGCACAGAGGTTCTACAGATAAATAGCAGGACATCAGAGATGGAATATAGGATGTGAGCTCAAGAGCCTCAAAGGTAAGGAGGATTTGCAGGTGATGCGCTGTACATATGTATATCAATAAGAAGGTACAAAAATGTCACATATTTGCGACATTCAGCCAGAGAATCACACTGGAGCAAGCCCCGAATATGCACTTTCAGAAAACAATATATTCCATATGTCAGGGGGAGTTTTTCTGGTCAGTAGCTATGTTCATCCCCCTCCATCCAATTGCTACTCTCCCACACAGAAAAGTCTTATCACTGCCTTACCGCAATCCAGCTGCAAGGAATTATTGGGGGATTCAGGAGCTGCACGGAACGTGGTGGTGGGGGGAGATTACCAAAAAGGTGCAACAGAAGGGGGAACAGATATACGCGATGTGCTTTAATTCTGGAAAAAATATTATGACCCAGCAGGTATAGAGTTAAACAGGTACTAACCAATCAAGTCTGGAGAGGCCAAAAGCTGTGGATGAATAGTACTGATAAATATCATGTTTTACGTTTTCATTTTATATGTTTATATATGTAGTAGGTCCTAAGCTATATTTCATCTTTATTGTTACATATAAAGGTTTACAATGATAACCCACTGAGTACATATACGTGGAGAACACATTTATCGCTTTTGATTATTCATACTATCATCATTTATTTATAACGCAGGGCAGTATTAAATAAAAAGGGTGTGTATACCTTTAAGTTTTTTGTACCCTGAGCCCGGACCTGTGAAATCCCTGCTCAGAGATTTTTTTTAATGGCAATTATATATATATATATATATATATATATATACACATAGGTCCCAACTTCTACATTTGCGAATACGGACGTCAGGGGGGAAGTGAGTTTGGTAGGTAGAGTGTCAATCAAACTGAAAGCGTTACTATGCATGCGCACAATTCTGCATGCGTGCAGTATGCATTCTCCGGTATCACCAGAGAAGAAAAATCGGGACAGACGTAGAGTGGCAAAGTCAGGACTGTCCCACATTTGGAAGGCATGTACTGTACGGCTAAACCCATTTACACATATATATATATATATATATATATATATATTCATGAAATCATGTATTATAATATTTGGGCTTTTCACAGAGAGAACATTTGGCAAAGGAGGCAGTGGGCAACTACCCACTGGGATGCCTTGAAGCAAGGTCCATATGGTTGGATGTGTTTGGTTTGGAAGAACTTGACCGGCCGCACAGAGCCCTCACCTCATCCCCATCCAACACCTTTGGGATGAACTGGAATGGAGATAGCAAGCCAGGCCTTCTCGTTCAACAACAGTGCCTGACCTCACAAATGCTCTACTGGATGAATGGGCAAAAAAACACAGAAACTCTCCAAAATCTTGTGGAAAGCCTTCCCAGGAGAGTGGAAGCTGTTATAGCTGCAAAGAGGGACCAACTACATATTAATGTCTATGTATTTAGCATGCAATGCCATAAAAGTCCCCGTTGGTGTAATGTTCTGATGTGCCAATACCTTTGTTTATATAGTGTAATCAGTGGGAGGATATAAGTGTAGTTTAACTTGTTTCCTTATCCATGATTACCCCTTTTTAATATATAATATATAATTTTTTCAAGGACAGATTTCTTTTGATACCATTTTTAGATGTATAGTCCAACATTTAGTATGAATAATGTATTAACATAATGAAAAATGTTGAAATAAAAACATTTGTTTATAATTATTTTATAATAAAAATGGGCTGCGAACCAGTTCAGTGTACCAAAATACCTGGGAATATATTAACGTAAGGTTGTTCTATGTTTATTGGAAGTTACGGGACACAAAATGCAACACACCCGTTAGCTTTTCCAAACTTAACATTCACTAGGAGCATTTAGACACTAGTTGGCCACCAATCTCAATACCTGGGAACTTCTGGGCTTTGGCTACCCAGAGCCTGCCCTTGCAGGATGCATCCAGGATGGCCCACAGGGGCCCGCTGACGTCGGGGGCGTTCCTGCTGATGTCAGGACGCATTCTTACTAAAACACCCCATTTACAGTGGAAATGGGTGGGGAGTGGGCAATTTGGGACTGTTGGCAGGTATGCCTAATGTTAATTTTCGTTAATTTTACAATAATCAATCTTTCCATGTTGTTAGGATTGTTTGCATAGATTACATATAACCATGAAAACCCCAACAAAACATATTGAGCTGCATCTCCAATATGGAAATACCCCACATGAATAGGCCTCTGAATATTTTTTTAAATATACAGGACACACTACATAATATACAACATAATACAGTATACAGCACACAGTTTATATGAAAAATATACATTTTCACAAGTATACTTCTCGTGCAACCTCTTGTGAGCCACAACTCCGATCATCCTTTTCACAAGCATGGCTGGCTGACCATAGGCATTTACCACTGGAGCAGCCACCTTCCTGTTCTGCAAACCTGCATACGTTAAGTTACACCCCCCATCTTGTTAAGACGCTCACTGATGTTGTTTGGTTCAGGTAGCCATTATAAGAGAGAAACAGGATAGGAAACTGCTCAGATAATGCTGACCAGGGCCGGCCTTTGGGGTGTGCGACCTGTGCGACCGCACA